>BLKM01000479.1:460027-630725 GCA_013340265.1 Coptotermes formosanus | reverse complement strand
AATTGACCATAGGTATTACGAACTTTATTTTAAAAAGGAGTCAAACTTGAAAGAGGGGAAAATTTGTCCCATAAAACGCAAGTTTCTCATTTTTTCTCATGTCTGGTTTTTATTTGCCATTATTCAACTGAGTAACCAAAAAACTCTTCTTAGTTTGAAAAATATTGGGGGGGGGGGGGCATTTGCCCCTCCCCCACCAAGTTACGCCTATGTGTATAGTTACTCTGTAAATGTATATCTCCGGACAAAGGAATTAGTTCTGTCTTGCAACTGATGACCTAAATGTTAGAAGCCATTACACACTTGAAATCAGTACACACCCTTAACCTTTTAAAGCCTAGCGGTAACTTTACGTACCATCAGGTTTAACATTAAAAAATTCTACGTGGTGCCCACATTGCGTTTATGTGTTTTGTACGGATCTCAGAACAAACAGCAACTTTTGCCTTATAAAACATTGAGAGACTGGTTTTTGTAAGCGAAGTGGAGAGTGTTTACAGTGCGGTGCGGCCTGAGTCCTTATATAAAACAGATACGATTCGCCTTTAAAGGGTTAAAACCATGTGGACATCCAGCGTTCTTCACAATGAGTGCCCCCTGATGATGGCAACTTTAGACGCCGAAACATTTGTCAGGAAGTAATAGTTGTTAACAAAAAGTGCATTAGTTGGCGACTTTGTTCATGTATTGAAAATACACAGTGAAAACTACATAAAATGTTCAAAAACTGTTACAGTCTCCCCCACTTTCCACATTACTTGCTTAAAGGTTCACCTTCTCGGCGACGTCATATAAGCCTTGTCATTGGCACAAGCTGTATGTTGTTGTCAGCCGTAAAGTTTCCTCATGGTCTTTCTTGGAATTACGTGAAGGATAACGAGGTCTCGCGCTATCTCATATGGAGTCACTAGTATGCTGATCGAGCGGTGTTTATCTCATTGTGCCCTGGGTGCTTCCCCGCACGATCGACCTTCTTTATTTAACAGGACACGCTCAAGGCGAGTGTAAAGCTGCAATGGTTCAGACGAGATAAACACTACGTAATATGCATAATCTTTTGGCAGACGAACTGTAATGGAATAATCCTGACGTAATAATAATAATAATAATAATAATAACAAATAATAATAATAATAATGGAAACTAAAATTTACGTTGCTACCAATGGCATAAAAATATTTATTTACAGTTGCTTTAAAGACGCTGCGAGTATTTCACACGGCATAACGTCCAATTGTAGGATGACTTGTGTGAATGAAGACTTGCAAAATGTTTAGATGTGGTCGTGGCCTGAGACATGCATGGAATGACTTAGGAGAACAGCGAGAAACTCTAGGATGGTCGATGTTTGGCCCCAAGATTCGAACTGGGTAAAAGGTAAAGCAATCCCATTACAGGCCCGGACAGGCCCTGAGGGCTCCAGGAGGTTGAGGTTCCCAGATTTGAAGACAATATGCACATGAAGGAGTAAGGTTGTCAGCCCTAGGCAACGGCCGCCTTTACCGCCCAGGAAACATTCCTGGTACTCATTTCTGTTACACGCTGAGTCGATTCGAACTGGGTATCTTCCTAAAACAAGTACGAAGCGTTACGGTTTCAGCCCACTAACTTTGTAAGAATGTAATCTTGACATATACATGATATGTACAATGAAACTAGGGAAGGCTAGATGGATTGCTCACATTTTGCCTTTTAAACCTCCTTACTGAAGGAAAGATAGAAAGGACGAGAAGACGAGGAAGAGGACGTAAGCAGCCACTGGGAGACCGTAAAAAAGAGAAGATGCTGCAATTTGAAATAGAAAGCACTAGATAGAATTCCGTGGAGAACTCGCCTTGGAAGAGGCTAATGAATGAATGAATGAATGAATGAATGAATGAATGAATGAATGAATGAGTGAATATACACGGCATACATACACGGCGTTTCGGGAGGTATCTGCCTACCTCGGGAGAATGTTCCTCAAGTTAATTTACAGCTATATAACAAAACATATCTATATTCGCAGTTGCACCGCTATAGAGAAGATTCAGCGAGAAGGTTGTGGTTTCCTTGCCGTTCAACGTAATGTACCTGTTTAACATGTATTAACCATACACTGCGCAGGTCCATTCTTGAGCCGACAGCCAAGCCAAGTCATACTGAGGCGAGTGTGCTATGTAAAGTACTTGGGACCCTACGGAAGATTTTGATGAAGCTAGTCAGTGTGTCACTCAGATGTTAATTAGATTTTAAGTACATGTGTTAACATTACAGTAACAACAAATTCTTACTCGTTTTAATATGTATTTGGCATTCAATAACTTTATAACACTTTTCATACTTTATAACGTACCTCGCCATTATCTCCGTAACCGTCCAACGTCGGATATGGTATTTTTTGATTACATTGATGTATTTGGCCTCAGGAACGTTCTCCCCAGGCATGGTATATTCCTCCTGCAACATCCTGTGTATACATATTTGTGTGTGTGTGTGTGTGTGTGTGTGTGTACATGCGTACGTACATGGACCACAATTTCTTGCATTACTCACTCACTATGCGTTCCCTGTTGTTCACTGAAAATGTAACAAAATAAACTCAAAAAATACAAACGTCTAAATTATTTATTTCGTGTTCTCCGCTCCCTGATTGACTCTCACTCAAGAAACGTTCCACATGACGTATGTATAGCGGGATAAACAGCTAACAGTCCACACAGAATACATGGTTAATCTCATACTGAGATGGGGCGACGTTTATAATGTATTAGTGAATGTCCCAGTCTGTGGGTTTTCTTGAAACAAATTGTATTAAAATGTTCAAATTCCTTATTTATTGTAACAATCATATGAATGTGTACACCCGTTGACCAAGAAATCTGTGAGAAAAGAGCCCGTTTTGCACCTTATGGCTTCTCAAAATATCTGTTTAAAGAAATGATACTGACTCAGTCTTGCAAGACACCTGTTCGTGTTTTAACCTCTTAAATGACAAAATTTAACACAATGTAAGAAACAAGCTGGATCATTCTTATCATTAAATTCGTGTTTTAAACGCGGAAGAAACTAATATCGTTACGTCACTAATACCATGGCTTACTGCCACGCAGGCGCATTGTGTTCACTTTGAGTCACACAGCTGCCAAGCAATGAATCATCATGAGCCGTACGTTTGCGCAACAAAGAACAACACAATGAGGGAAGACTGTGAGGGGAAATAATTTTATTTTACGGACGAACATTGCCACGGCAACATAGCAGCGTTGTAACAAAACAATCTAACTGTGGCCTGTCGACCAACTTGGCCTGTCGGCGTAGAATGAGAGACGGCTCCGTACTTGGTCGGAGGCCTTCAATAAGCAGGGTAGTCGACCAGTCCGCACATACAAACCCGTTACTCTGTGACATGCAAATAGCGAAGACACTGTACGGAATGTAAATCACTTTCGATTTCTCAAGTAAATGTTAAAAATAAATTCAACAACCTAAACACAGGATTTCAACAGGTGAATGGCTAGTCCGGGCCTGCTCAACCTTTTATATTGTGTGGGCAACGGCAGCAAAATTTGGTCTGTATTCGAGCAACATGAAATTCAATACACAGAATGAATAATGAAAGCGTATAATATAATATGTACAGTTTTGTACATGTGGTTTTCTATGCACCACATGCAATAAAAATAGACCGACAATGATATTAAAATATACAAAAAATGCAGTTAACAACATAGAGTAGGTGGTCGCTATTTTAACTGTTTTTACATAATTAATTAGTAAAGTTATATTAAGTCTCTAGACGTAAACAGCTCAAAAGTGTTCAAAATTGCTTCAATGTTCTATCTCGTCTTTAACAGGTAAAGAGTTACACGACGATTCCTCATTTCAAACGTCATTCTGAGGGCAACATAACTGCGTGTCGCGGGCAACATGTTGCTTGCGAACTACGAATTGGGCGGGCCTGGTGTAGAGCATCCTCAGTCTATGTTCTTCGTTTAACCCTTTAACGTGAGACAACAAGAGAGGGTAAAATTATAGCGTTTAATCTTCAAATTTTAGGCAAGAATTTAAGACACTCGTAAAACTGACATCTGGTTCACACGTCACTTTCTCTACTCGGTACTGAAGTAAATCAACAAAATTCCAGGTTCTGTATTCACTGTCCTTTAGTATGTGCCCCAGCTATTTTAATTGTGAACAAGAACCACAAATCTCGATTTTGCTGTTAATTGTGGGTCAGAATATTTTTAACCCTTTAAGAACGAAACGTAATCTGTTTTACCTAAAGATCCAGCTCGTACCGGGCAATGAACACACGGTATCGCGGTTATAAAAACCAACCAGTTAATGACGGAGGGAAATAATCGCTGTTTGTTCTGAGATCCATAAAAAACACATAAATGCACTGTGTGGGCAGAAAGTAGAACTGTTGAATGTTAAACCTGGCAGTATATATATTAATTGTTAGGATTTAAAAGGTTAATTATTGCGACATTATACACGTGATTCCTTTTGTGGAGGAAAGAACCTTTTACACCATGAATGGCTAAGAAGTTACGAACCAACCAGAAGTTAGTTTTAGTAGCTTCTATTGTTTTCTCATCATAGATTCCTCAGTGACCGCATTTACTTCTTGTGTCCTAATCTATGTCTGAATATAGGGTCAAGAAAACTGAAGAAGGTGTTAGTTTTCGTTGGTCCTTTACACACGCTATAAAGTCATAGGCGGAGTATAAGTACAGATAGTGACTACGGAGTTTGCAGGTGACCTTGAGAGTGGTTTGCGCTGGAGAAAGCCGACCTTTATTTGCTTGTGACCAATGACCAATATATTACATTTAAAAATACACTGGGCTGAGGTGCAGCTGCGTTTGGTGCGCGTAAGGTAATAGTTATATTCCGTAGTGTTCTCTGTGATTAGAGGTGAGGATATATTTGGCTTTAAGCTTATTACTAACGAAGCACCTAACAAACAGCGACCAGTATTCGTTAAACACTAGTTCATGCAGTGATAGAGACATATGTTTGTGACAGGCTCTATATGTTTTCCCCCAACCGTCGTCGCGAGTGTTAAGGGACTGTACCCACGCTGTGCAGGTCAACTGCATTCTCTTGAGTAAAAAACATTGTATCTCCATGCATTCTTTACGTCTGCACTAGATGGAGGTAAGCGGTCAGCTTCACGCCTCTGCTGCTTTACACGTGGGGAGTAATAGAGAGAAGGAAGGAGACAAAAGAATACGGAAAGATGTGAAATCTCAAAAACAATTTATTTTCTCCTCGGAAACAATTACAAAGTGCTTAAAGAATTTTAGAACTAAATATTTAATAATTAACGCATTTTTAAAAAACCTGTCAAGGAATTTTTGCTCTGTTATGTGTTGTTTGCGTGTGGATTGCCGTTTGATAAGCACTACCTCATTATGACGCCAGTTAAACTAAAGGGCAAATGATAATACTCTTGTTTATAACTGTGTGCTTCCTATTATGAAACCCTTTCACAGGTTTATCTATGTTTATACCAAAGAGATGCGCATTCACCCGCTTTAAACAAGATGAAATTTGCATGCATGACCGACCAACACAGGACTCTTGGACATAAGGAAACAAACACAGTATCGTGTTTATGCTTCTCGGACACTTCGTCACCTTTTCTTCTGTCAAAACACCTCTAAAAGATTCTTCCACTGTACATCAAACACTCCGTTAAACGCACACCTCGAAGAAAAGGCCCAAAGCGCTTATGTTATCACTCGCACGGGACTGGACGGTCTGGGGTTAGAATCCAGGCAGGGCCAAGAGATTCATCTATTCTCTATAACATCCAGACCCCTTCTGGGGCCCACCCAGCCTCCTATTCAATGGGTACGGGGGTTCTTTCCCGGGTGTAAAGCGACCGGGGTGTGAAGTGCCGAGGTTAGGAATGAGTGGAGCTATACCTCTATTCCTCCTATACGCCTTCATGGCGTGTACAGGGATAACTACTTTATAGGACACAGTTACTCTCATTGTCTGATGTATTAGCCATCACGTGCATACATTTTCATCCACAAAAGACGTCCTCTTAAATTTTTAATGCGCCTTTTCCATTAGCGTGTTTTAAAAAAAGTGAGAGAAATTTATTTGTTAACATTATATCGATATATCGATATCTGTGTGTCTATGATATATATTATTACGCTTTCTTTCTTTCTTAGTCTTGACCTCCTTATAGCCACTCACTGTACGTGCAGAAGCTCATTGCTGCACTCGATCACTCTCAGTGACACACACACACGGTAGGATTCCTCTGCACGATGGATCGGCCCGTCGCAGAAACCTCTACCTGACAGCACACAACATTCACAAGAGACAGACGTTCTTGGCCCTCACGGCATTCGAACCTACAATCCCAGCAAGCGGACGGCCGCAAACCCACGCCTGAGACAGCGCGGCGACCGGTATCGGCAGTTATTACACGTCGTTGTAGTCCTTCCCTCTTCTACCTACTTGTTCACAGTAGGTGTAGAGGGTTTTTATTTTAACTTGATCACACTCAAACACACCACAGTCGGTAGGGTTCCTCTGGACGAGGGATCGGCCCGTCGCAGAGACTTCTACCTGACAACACAAACACTGTACAGAAGAAAAAAATTCATGCCCCCGGTGGGATTCGAACCCACGATCCCAGCAAGCGCTCGGCCGCAGACCTACGCCTTAGACCGCGCGGCCACGGCAATTGTTATAGTGGGTTACTACATGAAGCAGATGGTACTGAGACTGTACTGATTAACTCCGTGGGACAGTAAATGCACATTTGGCTGGACAACAGGCATCCCACCCTTATGTACCCTCAACTTCACCACTGTTCTAACAAGCCCATAATTACACCCTTTCTGTGTGTTCAGTTCACACATTTACAACTTATTTTCTTCTCCCAAGAAACTAAACCACAGTTTTATAGGCTTTACTCGTCCGGTCCACCTTCATTCACACTCCTCACATATATTAAATTATTCTGATAAAGTAATGTCCGTCAGTTTGCTGTCAGTTCAAATTTTAACCTACTTGCCTTTCTTTAAAGGGCCCGAAAAGTAGTGTGTGTTTCAACTCTCAAACAAGCTGACCATTTTAACGATATCTGTAAAGAAAATTGTGACACTGGAGACACACCAAATCCATATTTTTAATTTCCTACAATCAGTACCGTAAGAACACGGTAGACGCACGAATTTGTGAGGAGAGCGCCATACGAACGTAGTATCCTGGAATGACGTGTGGTGAAACGTGTAGCCGAACACTGGGGAAACATTTATATGTATGTGTGTGTGTTCAGCCTCACCCTGAGAAAGGACCCTTTGACACTCCGAAATTCTAGTTTTCGCTACGATATGGGTGGAGGAACAGAAGGAAATAAAATAAACAGGGTGTGCGTTTGGAAACAACAAGTGGGGGAGTAGAAAAACAAGGGTAATATACACGAATATCTGTCGAACTGCCGGCAGTCGTTTGGGAGACTTAGAAAAGAATTCAGAAATCCTTGCTGTAGCCGGCATGAAGTAAGGTAATACAATAAACGGTAAATGTATCAGTGATAAATTAAAGGTGAACTTGCTTCAGCTAGTGAATGTAATGGGTGATCAATAAAGCTGTGAAACATAATCTGAATAATCCATCTCCTCGTCGGCCATACTGTTGGACCTTGCATCGTATGAACAACAGTTACAAACTAGAAAAATATGCTAGCCCTGTGTGGGTAAGATTTCTGCAGAATTTAAGATAATGTGGTTGCCGCCCAATATTTTCTTTAGTTTTCCTTGTGATGGCGATCAGTGATGCAACTAGACGTATGGACTTTGATACAGAGTCAGATCATAAAGTTTGTGTGTGGAATACTGCTTGTACGTCAGCAAGCACAAACGTATCAGATATGGGGTTTCCATAATTACAATGAATAATACTGGCTTCTGAGATGTGACGCCGTGTAGTGTGGTCGAAATTTATCAACGTTTCGGAGGAACCAGGTGCTTAAGTGAAGGCACACAGTCATACAGTAACGTCAGTTAATTTACAGCCATATAATGGCGTCACATCCCCGACGAAACACTGTTAAATTTCAAACATGACGTCACTAAACCGTCAGCTTACAATCGACGGGTTCAATGTAAACGTAGTCTGTAGTTAAGCAGCTAGCTGTTCACACAGATGAAATAACAGTATGAATAATAGGAGAGGCATATGTGGCAAGTGACTCGAAATAGACACAGCACAAAAGTAGGCAATATTATACACGTATGTCTAGATGATTTAACAGTCGCAACATATGCAAGCCAAGGAATCAATGCAAATTCAGACACTATCATAACAAATTTAATCTCTGTAAAAAAGAAGTGGTATTTCCTCCGCATACGAGGTCAACAGGCCTGAAGTGGCAGAAGGTCATCCAGTGTATTCTGACGTTAAATCTTTTTCTTTTCTTTCATACTCAGTGACCACCACCCCTCCCCCCCCCGCCGCCGCCGCCGCGATTCTCTAGCTGGCGGAAGAAATTAATGTATTACGGAAAACCATAACACAAAATGCTGTTGCTAGGCAAATTGATCAATCCAGTGCTCTATTTTTCCTTGAAGGTTTAGACCACGCGTACGTAGTCCCATACAGTGTGCAGCAATACTACTTGGCACTCAAGAGGTCCCGGGTTTATATCTCCGTCCGGCCATCCTGACTGACTTTTGCTTCGTACTTTTCCTCAGTCACAAGCAACAACTGTGTCTCAGCCACTTTGACCGCCACCGTTAACTCCTCTGTCGTCTCCAATTCATTATCAAAAAGGTCAAGTAGTTCGAGCGACCGAGCGTTGTTAAGTAAACCACAGATACAAGGTTTCGTGTTGTTCATTTCCGTGCATACAATTAATTTAGCAAAATTAAACCAACGAATGCACAATATTTAGCTTTTTATTTAACTTTTATTCCAACTTTTCCCCGACATGTTTCGGCATTTTTTTTTGCCATTTTCAAGGGAGTCGCTTTAATTACACAAAACTTCTTTGAACATGCATTAACATGTGACTCTTCAAACTTCTTAAAAATGCCGTGAAAGCTAAAATTTTAACTTTCATATTGAAAGAAGTTTTATGTAATTAAAGTAACCCCCTTGAAAATTGCTACAAAAATGCCGAAACATGTCGGGGAAAATTTGGAACAAAAGTCAAATACAAAACTAAATATTGTGCATTTTACTAGATTAAAATCTCTTTGTTTGGCAATCCAGCCGGAAAAAGATGAAATCACACAGATGAGAGATCTGCGAGTTCTAACAGGTATATAACACTAAGCCTTTTTGCAGCAACTGACAACACCAATGAATTGGATGCCACGATTACACCATTTAAAAGTTTAAGGGTGAAATTTTGGCTACAATTCGACCCTAGTTCCGCTGCTAACACTGTGCTACTGTCCATCAATAGGAGGCAAACCAGGATAGTTACTGGCCTTCTGACCGGTCATAACACCCTAGAAGACACCCCTACATGATTGGGCTGAATGACAGTACCTTGTGCAGGAGGTCCAGAGCAGAGGAGGAGACCTCATCTCATGTTTTGTGCCAATGTGAAGCTCTGGCGACAACAAAACATCCTTATAACTGCGTGCCTTTTTTCTGGACCCCAGGGAAGTAAGAATTGTAACTCTGGGGGCGATCTGGAACCTTATTAACCTTTTAAAGCCTAGCGGTAACTTTACATACCACCAGGTTTAACATTAAAAAATTCTACGTGGTGCCCACATTGCGTTTATGTGTTTTGTACGGATTTCGGAACAAACAGCAACTTTTGCCTTATAAAACATTAAGCGACTGGTTTTTATAACCAAAGTGGAGAGTGTTTACGGCGCGGTACGGACTGAGTCCTTATATAAAACAGATACGCTTCGTCTTTAAAGGGTTAAAGGGACAGGGCTCCATGACTTGGATTTCAGCTTAATGGGCACAAAGGGCCTGTAAAAGGCCTACGTGCATCGGGACCGCAAGGGCTAGACCCATAATCTACGTATTATATTCTCTTCTTGGTTACAATTCTCTTTGCTTTTTTTTTCTTTTTTGGTTGCAGTTAATTGTTTTACTTGTGCAGTATTTTGTTTCTGTCTAAAGCAAAAATTTACCCAGACATTAAAGAAAAAGTGTTGAAAGATCCTTAAAACTGTAAAAAACGTAATTTACAACGAGGCCTGTGTCTTCAAGTACGATCCAGAAACAAGCCCCCAGTTTCCAGCGTGGCTGTCATAGAAACAACCTCTAAAATAAAAATCAAAGGTTAAGGTATTGTAGAAGACACTGGAAACTGCCAGCGGGTGCGTAAGTGGCCCTGACAAGTTTAATTTTGTAAAGAAGCGGGTACATGAAGCCTTGATCGCCCACATGGAAGACACAGCCTCGGAAAAGGTCTTTGATCCAGGCCTTGAAGGAATCAAATAAATGTAAAAGAAAAACAAAGAAAGAAGACTGATGTACATCCGAAAATAAAGACAAAAATACTTACAAAGAAATAACAAAGACTGAAAGAGAAACATCTTTCACCTACTGTCGTAAAGTCTTAAAGCACCCATTTACCAGCGACAATCACTGTCGGATGTGACGTCTTTGGAGATTTGGTGGGGACGGCGTAAAACACAAAGACTCTTTCAATGGTGGAAATTAAAATGGAATTTGTTGCCTTGATGGTAATATCATAATTGCCTCTTATACGGTCAGCGGACTTCATTATTCACTGCAATCGTACAGTACGACCTAACATACAGAATCTTGAAATATGAAAACGCTCACGGCAACATATGCCTAAAGGTTGATAATCAGGTATTCACTGATACAGCATTTTTACCCTAAATGATTCGTATAACATCCTGAAGTTTTGCACACACTAAGTGGAACACCCTGTATATCTTGCTGAATGTTAAAGCAGGTGTTGGAAATTACCTCACACAATTCTTCACTGTGCGCCTGATAACATTCTTTTAAGGCCGTCCTCTGTGTATTGTTTTTGTGAAAGTTGCCTTTGAATCATCCACACAGAATATAATCAAATGGCGTCAGAGCGATTCAACGAATAGGCCACAAAGAACGACTAATTATTCGCTCCCCCAGAACATCAACTAAGTCGGCCAGTGAATTATTGGCTGCATGGGCGGTTCCACCAGCTGGCTGGAAGAAAACTTGTTCAGTCTCGTCACTTCAATTTCACAAAATGCTTGGAGAATTTACTTACTGCATCCTTCTGAATTTATTGCATTCGAAAAGAAGATTGTTCTCATTATTAATGTCGCACTAATAGCACACCATACTCCAACTCTGATGTCACGTAATGGTACTACATGTATTAATCTGGGATCATCTGCCGACCAGTATCTGTTACCTTGAGTATTTAGGCGACCTTTCAGGAATCTCATCTAACAAAATAAGTTAGCAATGGGTCGATTTCACCATTACACTACTTCGCAAAATCTGTTACAAAACCGTACTGTTGCAACAAAGATTTTCGTGAAGTTGCTCCTATATGTATTCCTACATATCCCAATGTTTCTTATGAAAAAACACATCGTGTTTTGTCTCTGTTCTTCTCTAACAAACAGTCTGTTAACATTTGTTCACAGGTCACTGTATTGTTGATATGCCAGCAATTAAAAGAGCAGGAAACAGACACACAAATTGGCTATGAGACATTTATACGACATTTCTCCTTATACAGGTTTCAACAAAAACACTCCCTGTGTTACGCTGTACTTCATACCCACAAACAATTTAGTTTTGAGACACACAGCTTGTGAAACTGAACTGTTTTGAAGTCTGATCGATACATCTGAATGATTCTTCACTTGAAACTATGTAACGGACCGCGCAGTGACCAGATTGCCAGGAAACCAGTCAAACAAAGGTGATAATACGATCTCACAAGTCGGCTCCTCATTAAGTGGGACACTCTGCATATGTACACAATAAACGGACATAAACATTGCTTTTAAATCAGCAATTAAAACACATTAATAATGCAAATCTTTGAAATTAACATCTGACAAGTAACTTACGCAGACGGACTCTACACTCAAATACGGCAGTACGTTGTTCACGAAATAAAATAACCCTGCTAGTTCACAGCTTAGTAATACATGTGTGTGAATACAAATCCTTGTAACAGAAACACGGGTTTTATGATTTATGCTCAGAGTGCCTTTTTAATAGGTCTATTAAGTTTTCAGCAGACCTTGTACATGACAAATTCAAAGGCTGATAAATTCACAGTCAAATCGATCACACTGTTCTACTCCATAAGAAGGCACCAAGAAATGTAACCTTCACAATATTCCAGCCAGTACTTTGAATGTTTCAAGTTCATCTACAAATCAGTTTTAAGATCCTGACCCCCGAAATAAAGAATATCCTGCACTCTAGTATCTACGCTACATGCGCAACTGCTGCAACAGAACTCAGTGCAAAGTAACAGCCATGACTGTAAGTGCTCTCATAATCTCGTAAGACCTTATACAAAACAACATTACACAATGGTTTTAAAACTCTGCGTAAAGTTGTTTCTGTGTATGCCATGAAGGAGTATGGGGAAGGCAGAGGTACAGCCCTGCTCATTCTCCATCTCATCACTGGACAGACAGCAGATTTACCCCCTGCGAAAGAGACTCCAGGACACATTTCATACAAGATCAGGTGGGCACCAGAGCCAGTATGGACATTTTGGATAAGGGAAGAATCTCTTGCCTTGGTCATCCGGCCACCTGCATCCTAGTCACAATATAGTCTAGACTAGCCTTGCTCCTATAAATGTGTTGCTGCATATGCCAAATTGATTTAAATGTTTTATCTGTTTATTCATATTATGTAATTAAAGTTAACTGTTGAATGCTTTGAAATGGCATTCCTTCTACTTTGATTACAGGCTGACCTTATAACTGAACCTGACCTCTTATGTTTATCACATTATTTAAAGTTAACATGTGAATTCCCCGAGACTACATAATACCAAGTGAAATGTGAAAGAAGTTCATGAAAGGTGAAAGTGTAGGATTGGATTGTGGCACAATCTAAGGTATATGGTCATGTGAGTAGTGTTTATCCCTTTCCTGATATGGCTGGACATTTAAATTTTAGCACACATTTTATGTAAAATGTGAACACTAGGGGCACAGAAAAAAAAAGATAAAGTTATGAAATACATAGCATTTGGTGGGAACAAAATACAGATTGTGCAGTATGTCTTAAAATTAAGTATTTTATACTTGCTGCCTAAATATATAAAATGACTCTCTTTGGGTGTAATCTTACTTGCCTCCTATATGGACAGTGGTATTGGAAGAGTTATAAATGTCAACTAACCCCTTCTCACAGCAGGTCCTAAAGCACGAAAAATTAGACTAGCAGCATGCCATCCCAGTCTTTTTTGTATAATGAACCTTTGTGAGAAACTTATTTGAGCTCCATGCACAAGAAATATGTTACTGCACCAAAATGGTGGAAAACAAAAGATGATTTTAAAGTTTTAAAGTTGTCAAATCTGTGCATTTCTGATCAATGTATTAGGAAACAAACACACGGAAATTTGATTGTTTTTGGTGAAGACGCCTAGTATAAAATTTCGTCAATAACAGTAAAATAAATTTTGAGATGACATGCAGGGCCAGCTGGGAAAAATGTGTGTCCCCCCCCTTCCCCGCCCAAGATGCCTTGATTTATACACTTCATATACACAACATATACAAAAAAACATAATTTTATCAAAGTGTATTATTTAATGATGCTGTAAATTGCTACAATTACATAGCATCAGTGACAGATGAATTAAATATTAGTGTGGGGCCCTGGCAGAATAATTACAAGGGAACACCAAATTACTGTCCTTGGAGAAAAAACTGTCCCAGTGTCCCTTCATGCACCACAAAATGTTCTTCAGTCAATTACACAATACAACCATTTCAGTTTTTGGTAAATGTATGAAGTAAGTTGGTTTTGATTAACTTTGAGGTGAAGGATTTAAATGCAAATTGTATCTGCTGATGGCCTTAGTTTTCCTGGCTTTGTGTGGGCATCTGAACTGCTACCAAGCAGATACACAGTGACCAGCAAATGGCATACTAGGCCATTCGCCAGTATATTTTACAGACCAGCATACGGTTTCATAGGATGACAAAGTTTAAACTGGGTTGGCTGATCACAAAAATCTCCATCAAAAGTTCTAACACATAGCTTCATTTCTATTTACATGTAGGACATAAATGTGTGTAACCAACTACTTACTACACAGGTTGAAATAACTATGTTATGTAAATGAGAATGAACTTTTAATTCACTAATAAAACAGTATATTACTGCAATATGGTTGCGAATTATACAAACACTGTGAAAAAATTAAAAAAACACAATTCTGGCAAAAAAAATCATCAGTTTTTTAAAATATGGTGTGAAGCAACACGCATCCATTTGACGGCATCCCCAAGCATCGAAGCTGTCACAGGATATCCTGGCAGATGTTAGCTCCCTATAAAATCAAACTGCTATGCTCAGGCACACAGAAAAATAAACATGAAAAATGAAGAGACCTTCTCTTGTTTACGTATCAGTTTTTAAATTCTGAATCAAAGAGTAAACCATATATCACTGTATATAAGACATACTTCACTGTTCCCAGTTTCACTAAATCAACGTGTTATTGCAATCAAATTCAAGCATATGGCAATTTTTACACAGAATACATCCAAAAGTAGCTGTACACTAGCGGTGCAAAATTCTGTACACCAGGTCATTGCTGTGACTAAATTTTGTATGGTAATGCCTAATATTTTTCAGTCCTTGTTTCACGTCACCCTTCTGGTGCCTAGAATTTCAGAAAGTTTGTGCACCCCTGCTGTACACATACTTTCCCAGACACTCACCATTAAGTTTCACAGATTTCTTTCATCGTGCTGCTGTAGCCAACAGCAACCACCTTTATTATATTGCCATTAAAAATTACAGCATCCTGTATACAGCTGAACAACAAAGTGCCAACCAAAGTACTGCCATTGACTCCCAGCACTACAGCATAAAGACTTTGTCACATGGCACACCTATATCCAACATGAAGTTTATGCAGAAGTACAGCAGCATTTTAAGAAACAGTTTTAAATACACCTGGAATATGTAATGTTAGCTTCCCCAGCTTATCACATTCTTCAGCTGGTATCCTTTGAGAAAGACACTTTAACATCCAGTCAATGTTTTTCAGCACAGAACGATAGTAGCTTTGAACCTTGGACAATCTCAAGAAGAAAGCTCTGTACATGATCCACCGAACAGTGTTTAAGTCAAGGGTTGAAACTGAAACAAATAATGCAAACATGTAACATAAAGCCTACAATTAGCTATGCAGACAGCATGTCAGGATATACATGCTGGCAAGCACAACAGATAGGCGTACTCTGTAACAAGGGGAAAAGAATCAGAAAATATATCCGTTTCACCATATCTATTTCTAAGTAAGCAGAAGTCATTCCCTCTGTAGACAAATTGTGATTAAAATCTATACTGAAAATTTTATATAAAACAGAAACCCAAAGATACAATTTAGAATACACTAGCCATTCAGGGCTGCTGCTTTACTTCAAATGTGCTGAAATATCACAATGAATACATGTCTTAGTAAAAAATATCTCCTTTATACATTCATTTGTTTAGAAAATGGCCACTGGATTCAGTGACATCTCATAAACTTATGTCTCTGTATTACAGGAATTTTCAATCTGAAAGTAGACACAAAATTTCGGGAGTCAGAATGTCATGCTGATACTTACCAGTTTACTGTGTTTCTGTATCAATAAGTATGCTAGGCACCTGCTGTAACAGACTAATTCAGAATTTACCAGCTTTAAATGGTTTTGAAATTGACAGCAGTTCCTGGAGGGCTGAAAAGTGTTGAGCAACAACGATTTATCTGATCTGCACAGTACTATGCCAGTACAGAGTTTTTAATGACTACAAGTCAGACTGCTCAGTGTCAATAATGTTCTAAGAATATGGATTTCATTAGTAAAGCAACAAACCAACTGTAGATGAATTTATATCTTCATGTAAATATGAGTCGTGTTCGACAGGCATATATTTGGTCCGTTGTTTTAATATCACAACACAACAGGATGGATCAACTTAAGATTTAGATGGGCAGATTAGTGTACAAATCTTTACATATTAGACTGCTTCACTTGTACCATCTATTTGAGTAGCAAAATTATGCAATCTTGTGACATAACATCTGGTATGCATGAGAAAAACTACTCTAATTGCAATCAAACAACACTCGCCACCTTTACTTTTCCACTGCATCTGATTTTTCATGTCCTTTTCCCCAAAAACAGTGGATAAGAACAACTCAGGCAAGCTTGTTTGTTGAACAGCAGAATTAACAACGATAATTTATTTTCAGTGTGCTAATTTACCATGACAAAGCTGCAAAACATATGAAATTATCAGCAATAATTCTGGAAGAAGAAATTTTGAAACATAGTGGCAGGGTCACCAGCAATGACATACCCTTGGTAACAAATATCGTGCACTGTGATCCAGCTGTTCGAATGTTGTATGTACGGCACACTGTTTTTACGACAGCATTTTTGATGCTACAACAACTTGAAGGACGAATAAATTCTCTATTCAGGCTATCTATACTCCATACGGTATGTTTTCAGTACATAGTTCACAACAATCAGGGAGTGACATGGTAAAAACAATCTAACTGGTAATCACCGTGAAATTCCAGCTATAAAAATATGACCCACAAAAGATTCCAGTCTACTGGGATATGATGCAATTCACACTCATAATGAGATACTAGCCTATGCAGCATCTATACCAGAAGACTTGACATCTTTTGAGCACTGCTGTGAGAACCTAAATCTTGCATGTCTTCCGCCTCTTGTATTCCACAGCTCCTCTCATAAGTTCACAGTGACAATCGCCATTCCGCCATTACTATGACTGTGCAATGGGTGAGAGAGAAGAGAAGTGGTATCAGCTTCAAGTACAAATTGAAATCACTCTGCACGAAACTCGCTTAATGCTAGTGCACGAAAGCAATCATCTCTTCGAAGTAAACTAATTTCAAAGGCCGCAAAATTAAAATTTTGTAAAACTGTGATAAGACCTATTGTTATAATATGCTTCTCAAACTTGGGTACTAAAGGAAAATATAATACAAAAATTATTAAGATTTGAAAGGAAGATTCAAAGGAAAATTTTTGGACCAGTTAAAAGTCCAGATGGATTATGGAGACTAAGAAATAATGATGAATTAGATGAGACAGTTAGAAAGCAAAACATTGTATGACAAATAAAAGCGAGTGGGCTTGGATGGTTTGGGCATATTGAAAAACTGGATGAACATCAAATAACTAGGAAGATAACTAACTGGATGCCAACAGTATTAAACAGGCCAAAAGGGAGACCTAAAGAGAGATGGCTGGATAGTGTATGGGAAGATTTGAAGATTATGGGTGTACTGGATTGGAAAAAGTGTGTTTTAGATGGGAAAAAATGGCAAGAATTACTTCAGCAAGCCAAAACCCATCCTGGGTAGTACAGCTTAAAAAGAAGAAGAAAGTGTGAAAACAAAAGACTAACTTTCAAATTCCACTTTGCTAATGAATTGATTTACACTGTACATTTTTAAAAACAGTTCCTACTGTTCTCAACTGACAGGAACACTTGTGACCTTGCCAACATGGATAGGATGCCATATCTATGGGCTAATCTTGCTGAGGAAATATACACACCCTATGAAAGACATAATTCTCTATCACTGGATCTACCACTCTCCACTTATCACCATTTATTAGGCGTCCAGTTTATAACAAGCTTAAAATCAAATTATGCACGTCTCTAACCAGATAGTACAAAGAAGAACATAATAATTTTAACTCACACATGCAAGACACAACTGCCCCCCCACGTCAATGTATTTCTAACTGGAATACATTAGTTACTTGTCAATCACAAACATGTAATGGTCTGCCTTTGCTTCTATGCCACCACTCCAAGGTCAAAGCTGTTCTCACAAGTCAACAACAATACACGTATCAATAGAGACGATATTTCTTTGTAACAGTGTGATAAGCATCCCTGTTCTACATAGCTTGTTTCCTACACAACAAATTATAATTTTCTTTTATTCATGAACATCACAATGCTATGAAGTTAGAAAATTTCATTAGAAGAAAATTTAAAGTTGTAAAATGGAATGACCCAAGGTGTTAGGTGTAATAACATGGAATTCAAGAGTAAAGCCTGCAGCTTCAGTTTTGGATAAATAGAGGCTCACACTGTCTTTGAAATTTTCTTGGCACATTACCTTTGCAGTATTTCTTGGTAATATTCAATGTGTGTCCCCCAGTTCTACCGACGGTTTCATACACTATCTGAGTCAGAAATTTCTGATTCAGATTTTTTTTATCAAAGGTATATTTAACAATACTGTGGAATCTGAAAGCCAGCAAAAGAGCTGCAAGAAATATGCTTGTGAGAACTATTTCTTTTGAGTTGTACAGCTCATCAAGCACAAGTGCATCCAGTTTTAATGAACAGAATGAACCTTCCATCCGTTTCCGAAGGTACCTGTAAGGGAAATAACAAAGTATTAATAACGGCACATTTCATCAACACTTCTTATGCTGAATGAGCTAAAATGGTATAACCCCTGCAAACAGACTAAATTTTATAAACAAAGCAGCATGATTGTCAGCCACTGGAAAGTCACTAACTGGAAAAATGGAGCCAGAAAAACCATCAAAACTACACATATGCTGTTCACAGTATAACTGCACCAATTCAGTTCAAGGTCCTGTATGGTGTCATGAATAACAAAACTCCTAAATACAGTGCAGCAGTGGTTAAACTTCAGGAAAACCATTTAAATACTCACACCCAGCGATAACAAAATGCCTTCAAAATACACGTATCTGTCTGCATGGGTTTCTTGCGACCAACCACCTAAAAAAACTTTTGCATTAAAAAGTTCTTCATAGTAAGTATCTTCAAAGCCAAAAATTAAAGGTGAATTGCAATTAAACACTGTGCTCATGCTTCATGTTACAACCAAAACAGTCTTCACTAACTAACTAACTAACTAACTAACTAACTAACTAACTAACTAACTAACCAACCAACCAACTAACTAACTCACTCCATGGAGCAGAGGCCTTTTTGAGAAGCTAACACTTTCTCAGCTAGTCAAGAAATTCCCCACATTTTATGGAACCCGGAGGTTCATTACTGCATTCACAAGAGCCTGCCACCTGTCCCTGTCCTGACCCAGCTCAATCCAGTCCATACCCCCCTATCCCACTTCTTGAACATCCATTTTAATATTATCCTCCCATCTACACCTGGGTCTCCCAAGTGGTCGCATTCCCTCACGTCTCCCCACCAAAATCCTGTATACACCTCTCTTTCCCCCATACATGCAACAGTCTCCACTAACAACATAAAAACTGGAATACACAACCGGAAATCAGTTCTGATAGTAAACTGGTCAACTAAAGAATGTCTCAGTAATACGCACAGTTTTGTGGTCACTGCACAAATCACAATCACATAAGTGCCCATCTTAAAATATGATTAAACAAGATAGGCAATGTACATATAATGTAACATTGTGGTGTATTCGCATAATGTTTATATCTCCTTAGCTATCAGAAGAGCCTGATTCCATTTCATGCAAATACAACACTTTCATAGTAATTTTACACCTCTGGTAACAATGAACTGTACTTAGGTCCTCACGTAAAGTTCCCAATATGTGTGTCCAATTGTAACCAAATTCTTATTTCTTGACAGATTTTAGTGAACGTCTCCAATATCAAATTTCACAAAAATCAGTCCAGTGCGAGACGAGCAGATACATCCAGGCAGACAGAAAGATTGATGGACAGACATGATGAATCTAACTGGCATTTTTCACTAGTATATGAATACACCTAAAAACCCATCTGAATCAGTTACGATGGTGGGTCTAGATATGAGCAGAATGGGCAACATTTGTGCTACAGAACAGCTTGTGTACAGGTTTTCAAACAAAATATTTTTCCACCCAGCATACAATGGAAGGACAGTATGCGTGTAGTTATAATACACTGCAGGAACTTTGAGTGTGGCTACAGCAATGATCTAAAGAAATGAAACGTGTGACATCTCAACATATTCAGCTATCACATCATCAATTATGTACTTACGAACACAAAATTCAATATATACTATGATACACAGAAAAGTACACATGCTTTGATCAACATGGGATTCCTCATGAAACAACATACTGCAAAAGTAACACTGAATATTACTCTTTTAAAATTACTCCTCAATATGGAATTTAATGACAATTCTGCATATGAGAGTGTTGATAATCAGAACTAATGCCATCTCCTCCAGCAGACCTGTGTGACCCTTGTTTCATTTCAGGAAGCATGCCTGAAAACTAAGACAGCTTTCTGAAAGCTTCTTCAACAAATAAATCCACAGGAAGAAATCTGTTGGGCCTTGAATTTGGATTCCACACGTAAGAATGAGAACATAAACGTTACTAGGAAAGCTGTTCAAATTAATGACACAGCAATATGGATACATTATAAACTAATACCACACATTCTTCTGAGGACATCTGAAAGAAAGATGTCAAATAAATGACCATGGGGAAGACCAGAAACTAAGTGGACAGCATGACAAATAGAAGAAGGGCTTTGTCACAAGACAGACATGGATGGGCAGTGTTAGGTTAGGTTAACATAAAATCTAGGGTTCTCAAGGTAATTAGATGTTCTAAAATATTTGAAGAGATCAGTCATAGAAAATGTTTTGACACAGTTGGCTGCATTTCCTCATTTTATACTCACTTTCCAGGTTGCTTCACTTGTGGCAGGCGCATTGAATGAAAGATATCCTGAAACCTGTAGCCAGCATAATCACCTGTGATATGCAACAGCCTGGTGTTAATCACATAGCCAAAATATGTCACCTCTGTACAGGCTTGTCCTTGCTCAAGGGGCACATTGGTTTGTGTCCTGTTGTTCACACTACAGCCATACTCTGGGAAACCTCTTTCCATCACCTTCAGGAACCTATGGACATTAACATACTGAAGACATATTTTATGAAGACTGCACATGTATGTCAAAAGCTGACTTCACTTCCAATTCACATTTTACTATACATTACAGAAACATTCATGTCTGAAAAATCTATACACAATTTAACAAAGTCCCATTCTATTATAGTATACACAGTGCTTCCTGCATTAACAAGTTTTTTGAAAAGATCAGCAAAAATTAACTTAAAGAGTATGTTGTATGAGGGAACTGTAAAATTGAGGTTCATTTTTCAGATCCATTTTGCTATTTTCATCCCAAACAATTATTTCATAGTATTTCAATTACAAAGATCACAGATGTTTATTTTCAGGGCAACTTGGGTATGCATTATTTTATGCTAAAGAAAGACTCATAAAACACAAATCATAAAGCACCACCTAAAAAGTATGAGGCCAAAGGGTGGGCATAAGTGGACTGATTTATGTAGTTCAGGACAAGCTCTTGTAAACATGGCAATGTACCTTCAGGTTCCACAAATGACAGGGAATTTCTTCACCAGGTGAGTGACTACTAACCCTTATCCTGCTTGGGTTGATATTTAAATTCCAGCGCATTATTTATGAAAAACACATTATTTGAACAGAAACAGATAAAATTATGAAACAAACAACATTTTGTGAGGGGGGAACAGAGCTTATGCAGTACGTCTTAAAAATGCAGTAAATTTCCTTCTTGCCAAAAATATAAGAATTTCTGGGGGCACTTTCTTTAAAAGTTCAACTTCTCAAAAAGGGCTGTGCTCCAGGTTGTCAGGTCTACAAGCTTCCTTGAAACAGCTACACGTATAGGCCTGGTACATTCACCAAACTTGAAGTAGTGCACGTGAATTTTACAAGAAGAATACAAGTAAAATTTTAAAATCTCTTTTATGTATTGAGTCTTTAGCTTTTGTGGCTGCCTTTAAGATTGGCATACCTACGTGGCCAATTTTAACTGGCCTATAATTCTTATAAATTCATGAAGAGGTTCGTATTTAGTATCTTGATTACAAGAATCTGGTCATGAGACTGAATGATGTTTCCCAATGACTTAGTTTCACAGTTCACCTTGGTGCTGCAAATATCATAGCAAACTACACTACCCAGTCTTCTATCAGAATACACGGTACTGTGAGATCAGCAAACACCAGCCAGTATCTTAAAAAAAAAACACACAAACAAAAAACAAAACAAAAACAAACAAAACAAATTTTCCATAGACAACACAGATTTATGAAGAGAACTACCTACATTGACCTGCTGTATATGTTCTCCCTGTGTTCTTCACGCAATTAATAAACGTGTGCTTTCTTGGAAATTTTTTCCCCTCATTTGTCCTTGATGCACCATATAACTCACCAGAATGTTCTGCAGAACACATGAGGATGAGTGCACCCATCCCAAAGTGTAGGTTGGGTTCACAGAGTAATATACTGACAGTCTCAGCTGGACTGTTGTTCTGGTCTGGTTATTGTTCAACCACTGATAAAAATTCCATTTCACTTCACATTTAGCTAAATTAAAACTTGCATAAAAATGTGTTTAAATCAATTGAAAATTACAGATCCACAGGGGGTGAGGAAAGAGGGTACTTTTGGTGACGTTCAAACTTGTGTAAAACGCATCTTAATAAATTTAAAATTAAGAAAATGGTGAATAAAAAGACAGGCTAGACAGGATGGTCATGTTTCAATACCCAGCACAATGGTAGCATTTTATATGTTCAGAGCAATTCCAGGGGTCACCCAGCCTTCCCTGTAGGTACCAGGAGCAGTTTTATGTATGGAACAGACTTCCAGTGACACTGACTGACACTGTTCACTTGCCTTCATCCAGCACCAAGGTTAAGAAAGTGTGCTTCACTTCCAGAACCACTATGCACTTTCACGAGTTACATGTTTAGGCACTGGAACTACTTTACCTTTACAAAACACAAAACTGTGCAACACTCCAGACCAGTGGTTCCCATAGTGTGCTCTGCAGATCCTGAGGGATCTGCAACCAGTTCCCAGGAGATCCATGAATACACTTCTGTAATGGCTACTTTGAAGTGTACTATTTTTTTTTAATTAAAGGATTGATGTGTTGTTAAAAATAACTGCAGAACTTCTTTCATTGGCAACGTGTTTATTTTGTATCATCATTAAAATATCTAAGTACGAATCCCCTGTACCCAGAAAGTGCCTGACAATCAGTTTAATTACGGTCAAATCATGCAATGCATGGCTATGTGTGCTAGTGGTATGTATTCATGGCTATCTAAAATCAGTTCTGAGTTACAAATTTTCAATTTTGGATACCTATCATCCAGGTATTCTACATTTACATGAGCAAGGATGTGAGTATGCCCCCCCCGCCCTCCACCCCAAGATAAAAGCAGTCCATGAGAAAAAATGTTTGGGAAACACTGCTGCAGACACATCAACACAACCCTGAGCATAAACACATAATTTGTTACACAAACACCAGATTCAGTCAGCCTGGTTAGTAAGCAAGATCTTAATATTTTATAAATATGTGGTGGTGGTTCCTTTTTCATTTATAGCCAGCTTATCCACAAAGGAAACAGATTTTATGGCATACACGTATTGTACAGCATCCAAAAAAATTCACGTGAACATGTTTCTTGAACAGCTGTAATGTGGGACTCTGGTGATTAGCAAATCCACCATCACAGGGTACTTTGTCCCTTAGCTTGGCTGCGGCTAAATGCCTTATCTGACAGTAAGGCAGCCTCCATATGCATCATATATGGGTCCATGTGACTTCCTTGTACCCCAAACTCAAGGAAACTATAGGAAGTGAAATATTTAATACAACACAAATATATTAACTTAATGCAATAGGGCAGCTGTTGGCAATTCCAGATCCTGACAGTGAGGTGCCTCATGTAGCAGCAACAAGGATGTACAACATGAATACACCTCCTTTGAAAGGAATGAATCTTCAATTCTAGCAAGCACAATATCTTAGTTTTCAAAGATTCAGTCACAATACTTTATGATTGGACCTCACATAACAGTTTTAGGACATTAACCTTGCATGAATAATAAAATAACTAAAATCACCACACAAAAAGAAAATAAAGCACTTGAAAAGAGCAATTAACTTCAGTGGTCCCAGATGTCAAGAGGATCTTAATGCCTAACAAAGCCAACATCATTCAAATGCTATGACAGGGCTGGCACTTGACCTGTGGAACAAAATCAAATGCTGGGTTATTGTATCAGTAGGGAAAATAGCTTCAGCACGGGGGAAAGGAAAAGGCATTTGTTTTACAACATACCGTGCAGCTCTATCCAGATTTGTAGTAACGAAGAGGTAATCATCGACACCTCGAATTAGTAAATCCCCATCATTTTGGAAGTCTCTCAGATGCGTTCTGTCCAAATCAGAATAATATAAATCACACAGAACTGCCGACAGACGGCATCCTTGTGGTTGTCCGCACCTCACAAGAAATCGTCGATTTCCTTTGAGAGCTACAAAGCTCCGCAGTGTATTGCATATGAATGTCAACAGTTCCCCACCAACTATATGACTCTGAAATAAAATGAGTACACGTTATGACATAAAAAGTTACGAATCATAAAGATGTTCACAAAGATTTTAAAAGCACTTTGAAATGAGAGAGTTCTTGCTAACATTCAGGTCACAACCTTCTGTCTAAAAACCTGGATATGAAATAGAAATCAAATCAAATCAAATCAAACTGTAAAGAGAACACTGAGTTTTCTTAATACCAGGCCTTTCACAGTTCGCAACCTTCATGTCCAATTCTACAAACATTTTTTATACATCCCTTACCTCAATCTACCATCTGTATTTCCAATATTAAGGAAATAAATCTCTCCAAGCCTTATAAACCAAGCGCTGTCCCAAATGTTACATCACTGACACTTCCTTTCTTATTTTTCTGTAACGTTCAGCTATTAAGTTTGGTATCTTAAATTCTGTTCTATGAATCTTCTCAACAAGAAGAATTATTCATGTGTTTCATTATATAGTTTATCCACATCCTTCCAAAATTCAATTAATTATTTCAGACTTCCCACTTACCTGCACAAAACTATAAAAATTCACTCCAATTCCCAACTACTTACATCTACAATTACAGTGAAACTCATTTAAGAAAAACCCAGTTAAGAAAATTTACCATCTAAGAAATCAGGACAAAAAAGCATCAAAATTCTCCCATTTCATTAAAATTACCCTTGCAAGAAATTTCCTGCTTAAGAAGCAGGATTTTCTTGGAATTTTCAAAATTTTCTTAACACGGTTTCACTGTAAATGTATTCTGCATTCTTGAGTTTTGCACTCTCATTTTCCACACGTACAGCCACATTAAATATTTAAAAAGACCAAATGTCTAACCTTTCCACATTTTCATCTAACTGCCTCATACAACATAAATTCTACTACTCATGACAAGGAAGGTCGCGGGTTTGATGGTGTCATTGGAATTTTTCACTGCCTTAATCCTTTTCGTTGCACAATGGCCCTGGGGTTGACTCAGCCTCTAACAGAAATTAGTGCCAGGAATATTTCCTAAAGGGTAAAGGCAGCCGGTGCGTGGGGCTGACAACCTTACCACCTTCACGTGCCAACTGTCTAAAAATCTAGGAGCCTCAACCTCCTGGAACCCTAAGGGCTTGTCCAGGCCTGTAATGGGATTGTTTACCTTTTTACTACTGACGATGTACATGCACTACACAATTAAATACACTAAACTACAGTCCTAGATAATGATGAGGTGATTACAGTAGGTAGGTTAAAATGTTACATGATGGTACACTTCCTAATTTATATGCATCATCAAACATGATTAGGATGTTCAATTAAGGAGGGTGATGGGGAGATAAGAAATGTATGCAAAAGTAAAGTTGGAAGACGTGATGAGAAAAAAACACTTAGGAGGCCTACATACAGGCAGGAAATAATATCAAAAGGGTTCTTAAAGAAATAAGCTGTGAGAGTATGAACCGGATTCAACTAATTACAGGTTTCGTGGCAGGATCTTGCTGAGTCAGTAATGAAAATTTAGATTTCACAAAAGTGGGAAATTTCTTGATCACATGACTGATAACAAGCTTGTCAATGCATGCTTACAATTCTGTCAGAAGACAAGGGACAAGTCTGTAAGAGTCAATGGAACAATCTCAACATGTAGCCATCTCCATACCTCAAGGAATACACACACGAACTGTTACCTACTTAATCCTCTGCATCCAAGGGTTCAACACCATGAACACTAAAGCTTGCCACCGAACGAATGGCTGTAGCAGTGTCATGGTACAATCATATTTAGGAAATGCCTGTGGCGAATCATGGTCACGTCATCCATCAGCTACCCTGACTAAGGATACATATAGTTTTCATGTCCCTCCAAACAAATCAGGGCTGTGGACTTGGTACACAAAACCTCCAACTCCTCAATTTTTAAATCTCCAACTCCAACTGCTTCATAAAGGCTCAATATATATTCATAATGGTAAAGTTACAAAGCATTATTCCCACACCACGTGGCTCAACGCGTCACTGAATGTCCGTAAGTGTGAGGCCACTGGCCACTTCACATGGTTACGAAGGTGTTAAAATAGTATCTATTTGAGACTTTATATTGAGGTCAGAGTCACAGCCTGCACATTTTTACCAACTCCAACTCCACCCAAAATTCCTTCCAACTCTGACTCCAGAGCCTTGAAGCAAATTGCAGGATATAATGTTAATACGGGCAGAGCCACCTCCTTCCACATCCTTTCCAATTCATCAATTATCCATCATCCTACCAACTGATACTACACACTGAAGTACTCACACAGTCATCAAACAAACCACAAAAAATAATCCTGAGCCAGTTCAGTACAATCCTACAACCTACTTTCTTATGATTAATTTAATACTATTCTCTGTTTTCCCTCTGGGCATTCCAAGAAAATGTCTTCCTTCCAAGAGGTTTCCTGAACAAAATGCTATATGCATTTCTTGTCCACCCCAACATGAAATAGAAATCCAGCCTGTTACAACCTCTTTCATTTTACTCCTATAAATATAATAATTCAGCTATTCAAATGGAGACATTTTTCATTCTATAATATCACCAATTTCCCATGGCTTTGTCATTCCCCATTCTAAACACAGCATTACCTTCTCACTACAGGTCCCACAATTTCAGCAATGAAACCCACTACCTCTGCACTGACCACAATCAAACACAAGTGCGGTCCTGAACGTCCAGTTGCAGGTTTTATTTCAGTTCAGGCAATGGACTGAGGCTCGCTCACGTAGATTGTTACCCTCAGTAGACCCCAAAGAAGTGGAGAGAAGGGTAAAATAACAAAGAAACCACTCATCAGGTAATTCCAGCCCGTTGTGTGTGTAGACCAGAGTGATCACCTTCAGTGCCTCACGTGACAGGCCACACAGAATAAAGTATCTACCTACACGTGATTACCACTGTTGCATAAACAGAAGTCATTGCTGAACATCTAGGGCCTCTAGTGAGAGGATTATTCTTTATTTTTGACAGAATTTTGCTCTGAAATACCTGCAAAATAAACACAGAAATAAAAAAATAAATATACAAATATTTTTTTGGTGTGACAACCTGTTGTGATATAAACACACAAAAGAAAGGAGAGTATCCACAACCACAACAGTCTTCATATAATAAGTTTAAATTTATTAATCTACATATTTTGTCTCACCTATAAAAGAGCCATCATCAGGCAGCAGCATAAAAACAAAAATTAAACGTGTTACACCTTACCTAATTTTAGTATTATTTGCATTGAGATCTCAACTTGTGTATCATAAGATATATAATACTAAAACCAGATAAGTTGTAACACATGTATAATCTTGCCTTTGTATCCTACTGCCTGATTACAGCTCTTTTATAGGTCAGCTGACACATGTATGTTAATAAATTTCAACTTATTAAGCAAAGATTGTTGTGACTGATGACACTCTCCTTACCTTTATATAGAAATAAATGCCACTTCCTATATCTTGGATTTTAAGTGCAACATTTTTACACTGTTTCCCCAGCATGAACAGTAATATGACAATACTTGCAGACTGCTAGTTCTCATAACCACACAAGCAACTGTCTGTGCTACATGTATTGATTTTAGCCAGTGCAATCATTACCACTATAGTTGGTTCCTCATCAGTCAGGGCACTGTTACGTGGCACAGCAAAAGGCAGGTGATCAAATGCTGTCTTGTAGATATACTGCAATTTTCCTCGCTTCATGGACACCAATTTGTACTTCTTCAGCGTGTATGTTTCAGCTATTAGAGAAACATACAACTTTAGTATTTACTTTATGTTGATGTGTAGTATATTTATGTCCATCATATGAGTTTAAATGTAACTAACTCCATGAAGCAGAGTCCTTCTTGAGAAGCTAATGAGTCCTCAGCTAGTCAAAAAAATTCCCTGCAATGTACGCAAACCAGAAGGTTCTTTACTGTGCTCACACGAGCCTGCCAGTTGTTCCTAACCTGATCCAGATGAATCCAGTCAACACCCTCCCATCCTGTTTCTTTAAACTCTCTTGTAATATTTTCTTCCCACTTACACCTATGTCTTCCAAGTGACCTCTTTTTTTCAGGTTTCCCCACCAAAAACCTGTGCACATCTCCCACTGCATGTCACATGACCTTGCCCAACTCATCCTGCTTGATTTAATCAGAGTATACACATTAAACGCGTCCTTGCTATGCAAGTTTCTCCAGTCTGCTGTTTCTTCCTCTGCCTTAGGCCCAAACATCTTCCTCATTACCCTCGGCCTACGTTCTTCCTTTAATGTGTGGGGTGAAGTTCCACACCCACACAAAACAACAGGCAAGATTATAGTTCCATTTATTTTGATATTTATGCTTTTAAATAGCAAATGGAAAGACAAAATGTTCTGACCAAATGCTTCTGAGCATTCCCTAAATTTAAACTGTTCTTAATTTCTCCAGGCATGCAATTTCAACGTGATAGTGCCACTCCCTACAGTCAGTTCTGTCATAACATGACAACTGGATTCTTGTGAGACCTCGTACTGCAGAAAGTAACAAAATAAAAATAGGGTCAGATCAGAGAAGTTTGGTTCATCATACAGCCTTATATCTTCACACTTGTCACTGAAATTGGCCGATAGCCAACATGCACGCGTGAAAGTTCACATTACACAAACAATGTACACCTATTCATCAATCACATTATAGCAAATTCGTGTTAACAAAGCAGGGTAACAGCAAAATTGACTGTACTTGAAATTTAACACATTTTCACAGGATTCATTAAGCATCTTTATTTCATGATTTCGTCCTGCATTCTGTTGATGAAATATAAACATATGCTTAACTTTCTAAATATTCAATTCTACACCAACCTCCTCAAATTTAAAATGTTATGAAGACATAATTATGTTAAAGGAAAATCTTCAAGCATCTGATCTTTCAAATTTACATGGAGTCCAGCCACTTCTATTGAATTATGCTTTTATGTAGTATGTCTGTATTTTAGACTATATGGCATCAAATGGTAGGATAACTTAATAAGCAATGAATTAGAAATGCTGTGGAAGGACACAGTCATGGCTTAATGTAAGGTACTATTTTGACATTTCCCTGCGAAGGCCTACAGCAGGCCACAAGAAACCTCCCTCAGGGTAGCTGGTGTCATGGGATATTGTGCCCCAACACTGTGTTTACTGCCCAGTGTTTCAAGGCCACTACATGGTCTCAGAGTGTTAAGCACCCAGTGACAGAGAGCACTCAAGAGATCTCAACCGCACCACTTAAAAAATCTGAACACTCAAACCCATTGTTGTCAGTTTTCACTTATGTATGTAGTTCAATTCAGTCCAACTTTTGTAGGTGTGATCCACACTAACTGCGCTGTTGTACACTACTCTCAACAGTTTACAACAGTGCAGTGTGGATCATACCTATAAAAATCAGACTTCAATGCACCACCCACGCAAGCAAAAACTGATGAGGAACCTGTAAAAAACACCAAACACATAACAATGCAACCAGGGCAACATTTTATCTATTTTATTTGAACATCTGTTTTATTATATATCTTACTACTGACGAAGGACATGCATTGCTTTTGCAACAGCTTTTAGATATAAAAGATACCTGCCTAATGAAGGCAGTTGCTGCTGAAACACGTTGCGAGAATGTGTGATGTACATACTGACTACATACCGTCGTACGTGTTGGACACACATAGTCAAACCTCTAAGGAATACATGACTGTACCTTCTGAAATAGTATTCCTTAATATACCAAGCAGTTTGTCATGACGTAAGGAACCATAGGCATCTGAGATGTCAGTCCGAACAAAATAAACTCGAGGTCGATTATTTTGGTTCCAGTGATCAAAGAAGGTGCACCAAATCTTGTGTAACTTGTTTGCAGACACAGACTGAATACTGACAGGATTCAGGGCTGCCACCTGGGTCAGGAACGTCTTTGCCAGTGTGATTTTATGTGCATTCCTGTGTCTGTGACTGTAATAAAAGGGTTAAAAAACCTTTAAGAACTTTCAAACTGGACCACTTACCATAACAAGGACCTAGACATACTGCTCACACACAAGGCATGCACATATTTCAGCCATGCTTTCAAATTTGCTCCATGAAAGTTAGCTTTCAATGTGATGGGTAACAATAAAAATAATAAAGATAACAATTTGGTGGCAGCAGCACAAACAACAACAACGACAACAACAAAATACTGTCACTGGTATTGAATCTACAATTTCTGGTGAGATCTGTGGGTTCTCAATGCAGTGACTGGGAACACTACAGACATCGGGATGTGATATCATGTAGGCTGGTATCTATTTACCAACATTTCATAGAAACACACTGCTTCAGTCATCAGTGTAGAAGAGTCAGCCATTTGCTACCAGACTACATGGCATTAGGTCCCAGAACACGGTAATCTTGTTGCGTTTGGCCTGGGGAATTAGTTGGCTAAAGCATGGAAATACATGTATACATACAGTTCATAAGGCATGACTTACAGTTCAATAAGCATGCACAAAGTTCCTCATAAACAGTTCACTGTATGAGAATATGTTTGCTGTACAGGACAAAGTTGTAAATACAGTATCTTTTTAGGTCTTTTGGTACCATTTGTGAAATGGTATCCTGCTCCCACAAACATGTCTTTAGTTCAGCCTTAAGGAAGTACAGCACCTTATCATTAAAATTGGCCTGGCACCACCACTCTTCTTTGGTATGAACCACATTACAGCTTTCCCTGGAAAGGTTTCACTTTTCTCCAGTTTTTCAGCCATCACTTTGTTAAGTTCATACAGTTTCTTGCTTTTTAACAGAAGTGACAATGCACTGTCAGTCATACTTTGATACTCTCGTGACCTATAGAACAGCAATCTGTTGCGCTGTGCTAACCCTTCAGTTACACAAAAGTGAGATTTTAAAAGCACCATCACAAAATCCTCGAACAGCCAAAGAACCACCTGAAAATGAAAATACATACATGATGGAACTGAAAAAACAGTGACATTTTGCTACATGAATTAAAATAACTTCAATGCATATAGCCTTCCTTGAGCACTTGACAATTATTTATTCAGCTTATCCAATAAAGTCCACGTTATGGAACCCGGTAACTCACTGCCAAGAACAAAACTGCCCCCTACTGTTCATCACATCAGTCATTCTTGGACTGTTTGGCCCTGAAGATGAAGGCACTGCAGTCCTTTGAAATGGTGGTAACTATCTACCGGTTGATATCGTGTAGTATTCCAGAAGACTTAAACCTCCAGCAACACAACTGTTATGAGCCTCAAATCTCACATTTAAAAACTAGTCAACAGTTTCATGACCCAGGTGTCTAAGGTCTAGTTTAACATATTCCCTATCACCAACTGTTCCAAATAAATGCACGCTTCATCTCTAGCATATTTTAATGCCACACTAGAGTATATCTTTAAGAAAATCCACATTAACAATGAAGGGTTTCAATTGAACAGAAAACATGTGTTGAGAGTAAATGTTGATGTTCATTAGGTGAAAATATAAACATGATAAACAAAAACACATAAGCAGATGCCAGGAAGAATGATGGTCTAGAAGTAAGTGTACAGACAGAAAGAACTAAGTCACCAGAATGCAACATAAAAGTATAATGACAATCGCTTATGTTGGGCAACTGTAATGAATGAATGAAGTATCCAGTTAAAGATTCAGTTACTGATACTTAAAATTATTTTAAAAACCATAGGAACACCAAATAAAATAGTAAACTGGAAGATCTTACTGGGAATACTGAAGGAAGCTGGTGTAACCCCAAAGAGCTGTCAAAGAGAAATAGCACGTGTAACAAGTTTGAGAAATCTATGGCTGGAAAACCACTGAAATTTGAAAGAGGAAAACAAGAAAGTAAATTAGGGTGTTCAATAACACAAAGGAGGACACACACAGAGTTCAGTATAAAAGATCTTGGATGGCCACACAATATACAAACAGGCCACAGCTAAAGCAAAACCTCTGATAAAGTTTTTGGCCAAGCACATTGGCCGGAACAGCACTGTCAATATAGAGAGCTGCATGGTCCAGGGATCAAATCCCAGTAGGGATGAGATTTGCCACACCCATCCAGACCAGCCCCAGGGCCCACCCAGCCTCTGTACAATGGGTACTGGATCTGTCCCAGGGGTAAAGCGGCCAGGGCATGGAGCTAGCCACCCCACTCCCTTCCAGCGCCGATGCTAATGAAAGGGTAGAGCTATACCTCTACTCCCCCTTGGGTCTTAATGGCCTATAGATGGTCCCCTTTACCTTTTTTTTATATGCACATACCATTCAAAATGAGCAAATCTGGTTTTAAAGTTCTTACATTACCTGTCTCATGGTGGCATAAGAATTAATCTTAAAATAAATTGGGTGCAAGGATGCGCCTGGCATCATCTAGCTCAGGATAGGGATAGGCATGGCTGTTATGAACATGTCAATGGACCTTTGGTTTTCACATTGCAGGGCATTTTTTGACTAGCTACGTGGCTAACAGCTTCTCAAAAAGGATTCTGCTCCAAGTAATTTGTTAGATATTACTAATATTTTAACAACAGAATAAATCATTTATACCTTCGCAAAGATGTTTGTCTTCACTGCAGACTCAGTCACAGAATTCAGCCATGGAACATTAGAGACTTTCATTCCAGACATTAGAGTGCCTAATTTGAAGTTCTGGAATTTCCCACTGAATGCCAACTTACTGCACATCCTCTTGAACAATCTTGCATTGTGGTTACAACCAAACAGTCTAAGGGGCACCACCTTTCTTAATATTTTGTTCACAAAATTTGATACAAGCCTATGGCCAACTGGCTGTACCTTTCTTTTGGTTTGCAGTTGCTCATCTACAGTCCTGTTCTTACATTCACTCTTCAAGTGATGAGTCAACAGATAGGAATAGGGTGACAGACTGTTATGCTTCTTCATGAATTCAACCAGCAAGACCTTAAGATCTGACAGATCTTTCATTTTTCCTGATAATGGTATGTTTTCACCAACATCTTTTGAAAGAATGTGATCCAGAATGTTACATGCACCTTCCAATGTGGCAGGTAATTTAGCAAGAATGTGCCAATTGGGCCAAAGCTCATGTGTTGGCCAGCCATACAGCAAACGTTTGTTTGACAACACGGTTGTTCCCTTGTACCCCATTCTGTGATGAGTGCTGACATTTGGCTTTATTTTCTTTTTGCCTCTTCTCGTCCTTTTTCGAGGTATTTCAGCCTCATCCATCCCTACGGGAAAACCGAAACAACACTAAAATGATTAATGCTATGTGGTAGGGAAGAGTATTTAACCTATACCTTTTTTTAGTGTAGGAAGGCTCCACAGCAAATGCTATGGGCACACCTCAGCCTTAAGGCTTGTTGTGCAACCGTACAATGAAGATGAAGATGAGTTTTTTTTTGGTCCTTTGCCAAGTAGCAGAGCACCAGTGGACTGAAATTGACAGGGGAAAACTGAAGTACCTGGGGGAAAACCTGTCCCAGTGCCACTTTGTCCACCACAGATCCTACATGGACTGAGCCGGGATCGAACCCAGCCCTCCACACTGGGAGGCCGTGGCTAACTGCCTGAGCCATGGAACAGCCATTAACCTATACTTACGTAACTTGCATGCAAAAGAAAAAAATGTATATATGTAGACTGTTATTGAAGATTATTTAATACCAATCTTCAAAATTCTTCTACAGAGCAAGAGTGAGGCAAACTTTAACCTTTAAACAACCTCCATTTACATTAGGCAACAAGGCAATTTACTGCACTTCTAAGACATGCTGCATAAACTCCCCCCCACCAAATGCTATTTATTGCATAATTTTATTTTTCTCTGTTCACATAATACTCACATTTTTCATAAACCCTGTGCTAAAATTTAAAGACCAACCCAGTAGTCTGAAGGTTTGAATACCTACCCTCATTAATGTCTTACATTGTGAACATGGAAAAATTTCATATATATTCAGATATACACAGTATAACTATGGGACTTAAACATGACCTCCATGTGCAAAATAACAACCTCACTAGCTACCAACACAGTACGCAGTGGGCAGAAACCTAGTTATATGTGTACAATGCTCTTCCATCTAACAGTCCAACCATTGTACCAAGTATTTATGTCAGAATTGAAAGACTCTCTAAACTCGCTCTTTCTTTGTGCAAAAATATTTTCAGCTGAAAACTTGTAGCTACTGTACACATGATTAAGTAAATTTGACACAAATACCCTGCTACATTTTTCATACGTATAACACATATGATATTCATACACGACAGCTACAAGCACGTTGCCAAACCATGACCTTCATGCGAGTTTTTGAGGTTTTCACAGCAGTATAAGTAGGGGCTCTGGTCCCATGATATGTGACATGGCATCACTGGGTGAGTGGTTCCCAAAGTTTTGCAGAAAGGTACTGCCTTGATCTTCAAGAGTCGTGTGGTCCATGAAGGTTACGACAGTGGACTTCCTTAATACATCAGGAACGACTTACCCAGTGATGCAGTATAATAACCCAGAAGACTAGAAACCTCATGTTTTTCATTTTTGTATTGTATTATATTATATTCATATTATGACATGCACTACATCCTTGTAATACAAGGGTTCACAGAACAAACATAAAATGTAGTCTACCCTGTTCTACTCTACTGATCACTCCATTGTGCCCAGCACTATATAAATATACGTAATATACATAAAACAGCACTTTAATCACGGCCTACCTACACAGATGTGTGTAACTGCCTAGTGGTAATAACGAAAACATTAAAATGCAACATCTCTGCGAACATTCGCGCTTTGTACTTATAATAGGCAAATACATGAGAAACTACCTTCTTCATACATGATCATACACCATCAACCATACCAATAGCTGGTCAACCTTGAGTGAAATACCACCTAACCATATCTCCCTGCAGCCGATGTAATTTAACAAATTACAACAAAATCCTAGACATTCTCACGACCCCTATACCAGCGCCACTATCGAACGCAGACCAGTTCTACGACACGGCGCTACAAAAATACATGCTGCTTCTGTGGCATTGATTGTACGTCTGTGACTGGGCACCCGCATTTTGTATTCCGTTAGTCGGTTGCGACCAGTATTAGATAGTCTCTGATGGCAACGTAGGTTGTGCGAAAGGGCGGGAACAAATTGATCAATTATACGTGTAGTAACTTCTTAGTTTAAGCGTTATGGCAAGCACAGAACAACAAACTGTTGGATCAGTTACTCTGAAGGGATCAGCTGATATTATTAAGGAATATTTAGGCATGTACTGCAAATGTATGACACTTTTTAAGTTACGTTTTTAACTCCTCCCGAAAAACTAACCTAAGATTATTTACGTCCTTCAAACAAATTCACAAATGTATTTATGGAATTATAAACGTACTGTGGAATTTTAATGTTAGGTATCCCGTAGTATTATATGATAGTAAGGAAATGCTTGTTTACAGTGAACACGACTTTTAATGATGTCAATATTAATTAATCACATTAATAAAGCAACATTTTTCAACCGATCATGGTCATATTCAGGCCATCTCGTATCATAAGAAGTATAAATATTACTGTTGCATTACATATGTATTTATGAACTGAAGTCTCAATCTTACAATTTATATTCTATGTGTTGCTTGTCACTTTATTAATTGATAAAACAGGTACTTCCTTATTGTACTGTCGGGATAATTGTAAGGGGTTTCTTGTTGATGTAAGAAGATTTGCTTTTGCTTTGACTTGCTCACTGGATTAGTTTTGCATGGACTTGTCTGCCATCCTGTTTAACCAGGAGCTGTGAAGTGCAACTTGACTGCCTATTTATAAAACACACATGTTAATTCATAATTACTTATTTCCTTCAAGATTATGGGATCAACAGTATTTTATATCAGCGTGGCATTTATCCTCCTGAAACGTTTGAACCAGCAGAACATTTCGGAATTGTAGTCTACATGACAACCAATCAAGAAATAAAATCTTTTCTAAAGTCTGTTTTGGATCAAATCCAAGGTTAGTAGTGTGTATGCAAGCATTTATGGAGCAATTCTACGAGAGACATCTTGTTAAATTTCAACTCTTTCTTTATTGCAGGTTGGATTTGTGAAAAGAAGATGCGCAAGATATCACTCATAATATCAAATCCATCTACAAAAGAGGTGCTGGAACGATGGGATTTCAAGATCAATTACGAATGCGATGAAAATGGAAATGCTGTAGGAAATGGAAAAACTGTCGGAAGGAAGGACTTAAAACTTATCCAGAAAGAAATTCGTGATGTTTTAAGACAGATCTCTGGAACTGTAAGCTTTCTGCCTTTATTAGACTGCTTGTGTAAGTACACAGCCTGAAGTTGTTAAGGTGTATTTCAGTGGCTTTTGTGAAGCTTTTAGTCCCAGAAAAATGTCAGGAACTATTATATGTCATCCTGGCAGCAACCAAAAGGAACAGCAGTCACACAGTGCTAAGTCTGGTGATTAGGGCGGGTGTGGAATGATGATCATTTTTAGCCCAAAATTTAATGCATGGAAAGAGCAGAGCAGTTGAGTTCTCATGGTGGGGAAAGAAATCCTGTGAATTCCACTTTTCAGGTTATTTTGACAATATGTTTTTCTACAGATGCCACAAGTTGTCAGTGTAGTATTGTTGGTGTTTTATTTGTCCTTCTGGAAAGAAGTCATAATACAAAACTCTTTGAATGTTGAACAAAACAATCAGCATGCATTTGACACAAACTCACTTAAAGAGGGAATTCATGGTCCAACTTGTTCAGAAGACGGACACGACAGAAACCTTATTATTATGGCTTCTTAGTTTGCTTCCTCATACCAGGCACTCTTGGGGGAAGAATGAGGTCTAAAATTTCTACCAAGTATATCCTGACAGCTAATCTGGAACATAATTCTACGTGAAATCAGAAATTATTTACTTACACCTCACTAAACATTTATCACAGTAACTATGCTGTACTTAATTGTATACATGTTTTCTGTTACTGATGTACACAAGGAGATGAAACAGAAGAGACCGATGAACAGACATAACCTCTCCATTACATGTTTATTATATGCACTTCATGTAAAGAACACATAAAAGTAATTAAATTGTTTGTTATTTTAAGGAGGGCTTTCTTACCTCATATATGTGTTTGGGTGTATGCCCTTCCTAGCATATTTATTTCCTTTTGTCTCTACAGGCTCATTTGACCTGCATGTCTATACAAATCAGGGCTGTGAAGTGCCAGAGGAATGGGATGAGACACAGCCTTGCTTCATTGAAAATGCACAAGAACTGTCTCTTCGAAATTTCTCCACATCCCTTCATAAAGTCGAAACTCATGTGATTTACAAGGCTGAATGAACCAGAATAATGTATCATTGTATTTCTTCATCAGAATTCAGTGCATGTTTTTTTCATGTATTTTACACTGTGACATGTGACCATTGTTGTATTCTGTTTATGAACAGGATTCCGCATGTGCTTTCAAGAGGAAGTCCAGTGATCTCTCTGTTGACAGACTGTGTTTGTGTTTTTAACAATGCTGTCAATAAAAGCATATCTCGTTCTCATATGTTTATCTCCTCTTTTAAGTTAACCCTGTTGGGATACGTCAGGCAAAAGGGGTTCCTAAGCTTTCCTTTCCTGTGTATTATCTTCAGCCACTTTGTATGTCATCTGTAACATTGTATATTAATTTTCCTCATTTCTTAACTGAGTCCCTCTGCATTCTGAATATCACTCATCACCACCATGGCCACCACACCTTCAACTATTATTTACCACATGTATGCATGCTGAGCACAGCAATTCTTCTTCTTCCTCTTCATCCTCGTCCTCCTCCACCACGATCACCACCACGACTACTACTACTACTATTTTTTTATATTTTTCATAGTTAATAAAGTTCTGTAATCTACTGAAGTCCTGTGCAAGAGCAGGACATTGCCTGTCCCTGCAGCCAACATTTCCAGCATGATTTAGGACTTGTGTGTCCCTGTGGGCAATTGAAAAATGAAGGTTGGATGTGCCTATCTCACACCTCATTGTGCAAGTCTTAGGTGAAGAACCTGGACATTATTCAAGGAGATCCATGTGCCACAGTCGGTGCACACTCTCCACTGGCTGTTGAGCCAGTGATCTGGCTGTGCCATTCTCGTCATTATCACTGACTGTGACCTGTGATATAATGAACCACAAATCCACCTGAAGCTCTAAGGCACACGCAAGTTTGGATGGCATAGAGTGGGGAGTCACAGGCTGTTATTCCCATGGTAGGGGCCTAAGTCACAGAGTACTGATGAAGCACAATGACTGGCCATCAGGTTTTGTAATTGCCAGTGGTGTATTTGAAAGGTAAAATCCTCTGAAGTATTTTCTGAGATTGGGTCATGTTAGAGGTCCCCATGCTGATGCAGACCATAAGAATCTGGTGTGTATCTTTGTTTGTGTAGTGGCAGGCTGACACCAACAGTTCCACGAGGCTTTTCCATAACAGTCAATATGCACCAAAGAAATCTGTCATTGCCCTGTAATTCTAAGACAAAACTGAAATTACACAGCGAACATGAATTTAACCCTAATCCTCTCCATTTTGCTACTGAGGAAGTTCCCTTGATATAACAAATATCCTGGCAAGTCAAGGTGCCAGACTTGCAAACAGACATGACTAATAAGGAAATACTGTACTTCCTTACACTTCACTGCAAGAACATGGTAGTCTTTGTTGTGATCAAAAAATCCGTAGATTACAACTCCCAAACTGTTGCTAGTAATTCAAATGTCAATGCCCCATACACATGAAAATAATGGAAATCTACGCCAGTAATATACCTTTATTGGAAGGCAGCATATGTACCAGTACCGTAAGACTGGAAACATTTTCTTGCAGTTTGCAATGTGGTGCTATGAAGATGTTCCAGTTCTGTTCATATGTGATGTTCACGGCACGTATGAAAAGTGCCCAACACTTCTCCTCAAAAGTGTAACATGATTCATAATATTGGAATAGGCATGTCAGCAGTAATTTGAAAAGTAAGTTTGGTTTTATGTGACCCTGTGTTTACAAGGATCTGAAATTAGAACACACTTTCTAAATGATTTTTTTACCTCATGCTCAGGAGTGACAACACAAATTTTTGAAACTCTGCAGGCTGTTAGTAAATATGCCTTTGCGAGTCAACAGCAGTGAATTGCATCTTTTACCACCAGTTAGTAATAAGGAAGTGTGAGTGGAGGAGCAGCAGTCATGGAGGTAAGCCTGTGAGTAATGGAATGCTGTTTGATGCTGTTGTTGGTTCAGATTCTACATGGCATAAAATTACTTTTGTTCAAGTAGCAGTATAGTGAAATTTGTACATATGCAGGAGAAAAGAAACACACAGGGGATTTTGATGGGGAAACCAGAAGGAAGGAGACCATTTGGAAGGCCTAAGCATAGATAGCAGGATAATATGAATGGCACCTGTACAGGATCATCCCATAGAAATGATCGCTAGTCACCATGTTCTCCCGGGGTAGCTCACGTGTAATGTGTGGTGCAGGAAGTGTAACTGCGGCAGATTTCTTCAGTTTCCTCCTGTCAGTTATCATTTCACCAATGCCCCACAGTCATTCATCTATCAACCAAGGGAGGGTCAGTGGGTATGTTACAGGCAACAGTTCCGAAAAACAGTGTCACTTTGCCATGAGGATTAAGAAAAATTACCCATAATGAGGCCAAAGGAATAAGTCTCGTACATGATGTTGAGCAGTGGTAAGTGTAGTATCATGAAATTTACTTTTTAGGGTACTGTATGAATATGGATAAAGTAATTATTCATTGGATTTGTTCATACATCATCTTACACCATGAACCATTACCAATGGCTGGTTACCTTCTTCATTACTGGTAAAAATTAATAATACCGATCCCTTCTGATTGAAACAGAATACAAATTAGGGCACGTTTAGACGGTACCTCTTTCCATGCATCAGTGCACGTGCTGACGCATGCCTTAAGGCCCAAGAGACGTGCCCCTGTTGTATGATGCCTCCTCCTGTTCACACGTTATTGAGAGGCACATTCATTTGTATGGGGAAAAATGTCTTCAAAAGCACTACAATCTGCAAGTATCACTGCTTCTATCATTATAATTGGACATATAAGGGAACGTAATAAAAAATGCCGGGTGGTAAATTTTCTAGAAAGTCAGAATAAAAAATACAGCATCCTTGGAGAAGTCAAGAATGGACAGTTGTGCTCTCTTTAGAAATCTTACAAGTATGACAACAAGCAATTTTGAATTATTGCTGCACTCCAATTGGACCAAGCATAACAAAGCAAGGCACCAATATTAGAAAGGCCATCCCAATGAACACACATTTTGCTGTGACTTTGCATTTTTTACCCACTGCATATTTCAGGTATCTGTGTCAGCAACATCAACCATCATACCAGAAGTGTACCAAGCTATCATAAAGTCACTAAAAGAATATGTGAAGGTAATTAAAAAATAATGTTTCATGGACTTATAAAATTGTTTATTGCAAAGGTTTCATTTGAGTAAATGACATCAGTAATCTCAATTAAACCTGAGGTGTTAGCTGAGACTAAAATCTGCAAATTGGAAGTGGAGGAACTGGAATGAGATTATGGTGCGCATGTTGAGGATATATTACAAGAAAAATATGATGCAGGGAAGGTTCAGAATATAAATGAACTGTTAATGGTGTCTGTTCACTATGACTCTGTACATTACGTAATTGAATCTTTGTGTCAAACAGTGTGGTATTTATTTGATGTTGGACAATGGACTGTAGTCATGAGTTATTGAGCTCTTGCTCACTACTACCCACGTATTCTCCAAATAATGAGAAGCAACTGCTGAGCTGGATCACCTTTCTTCTTATATTTCTTCATTGGTGGTGGCTCAATAAATCCATACGAATTTTCTAGCTCAATTTTATCCTCACTATCACTTGCAATACATACATATGTACAACAAATATGCTTACCAAACTTTCCTCAAGTGTTAATATTGTGTCTTTTCCTTCCCTTGGTTCATCACCTTCCAGAACAAACTGAAATGTTTGTATGCAAACAAGTTTGATTTATGTATTTCATCAGTGGATGATCCACTTTTCTCGTTCAGCACCTTGGTATGTTATCGATGAAAATACGACCGTAAACTTTTAATTTTGTTAAGCATCGATTTCGAGTCCATGACATTTTTCTCCTAGCTCCTGGAGAGCATTTCTCCTCACTTCTCGATTTTTATAATTTTTATCTGACGAACGCCATAGCACCAGACACTATCTGCACTCCTTCTAAGCAAATCTAATGTTTTTTCTGCATTCCAGCCCATCATGTCTATTCTGTAACACAAAAACATTTAAATTAAATGTTTCATACCTATTTTATAATCAATAAATAAACATTTAATAGAAATGTATACTCATCGATAGACCAAAATTAAATTTATGCAGCAACGACAAAAAATTAAACCGCAAACACACTTCCCGCACATCGCAACACGCGCAGACACCCACTCTCGATGATCTGCGCATTCAGGTTCCTGCGCCTGGCCGCGCGCACAAATTTGACACGTGCTGCCATACACGCGCCGCTGCAGGCCGTGTCTGCCTCTAGCCGCATGCCACAAGTTGCACGAAAAGATGCACCGTCTCCACGGTTGCAACTCCTGTTCCATGGTTACAACCACGGATCATCTAGTTACAACACCATACCACAAACCTGACGCCCAATGGCGACATCTGATATGAATTACATGAATCAGAGAAAATATGCTTTCGTCAACATAATCTGTACAGAAAATGTCTCTTATTATGTTACCAAATTCCGCTACTCATTTTACTTGTCAAGTGTTACCTTGAGCGAAATACCACCAAACTGCACCGCCCTGCAGCCCATGTACTCAACAAATTACTCCCATCATCCTATGTATTATCATGACGCATATGTTAGCTTTCTGTGACATTCATTGTATGTCTGTGTCATCGTGTCATGTACTCAGGGATCTGTTAATCAGCGCCAAACTATAGTAGACGGTCTCTGGTGGCAATGAGGGTTGAGTGAAAGCGCGCGAACAAATTGTCGGCTAAGAAATCAAGTAAGGAGTATGGCAAGCACAAAACAACAAACTGTTGGATCAGTTACTCTGAAAGGATCAGCTGATCTTATTAAGGAATATTTAGGCACGTACTGTAAATATGTAACACTTTTCAAGTTATATTTTCAACTCGCCCCAAGAAACTAACCTAAGATAATTTTGTCCTGCAAATGAACATGTGTATTTATGGAATTATAAACATACTGTGGAATTTTAATGTTAGGTATCCCGTTGTATTATATGATAGTAAGGAAGTACTTGCTTACAGTGAACACAACTTTTAACACTTCACAGCCTAGTGGTAACTTTAATATTAACTTTGATATTAAAGAATTCTACGTAGTGCCCACATTGCGTTTATGTGTTTTGTACGGATCTCAGAACAGACAGCAACTTTTGCCTTATAAAACATTAAGAGATTGGTTTTTATAACCGAAGTGGAGAGTGTTCACAGCGCGGTACGCGCTGAGTCCTTACATAAAATCGATACACTTCGTCTTTAATGGGTTTATGATGTCAGTATTAATCACATTAATAAGGCAACTTTTTCCCAACCAGTCATTGTCATATTCAGGCCATCTAGTCATAAAAAGCATAAATATTACCATTACATTAAATATGCGTTAATAAATTGAGATCTCAATCCTACAATTTATATACCATATATTGCTTGTCACTTTATTGTACTGTGGAATAATTGTCAGCAGCTTCTTGTTTATGTAAGTCTTGTTGTTTACCATGATGTGCTCACTGTGTTAATTTTACATGGACATGTGTGCCATCCTAGTCAACCAGTAGCCATAGACTGTGTCTTGACTGTCTATTTATGAAATGTATATATTAACCCAAAATTACTTATTTCTTTCAAGATTATGGGATCAACAGTATTTTATATCAGCGTGGCATTTATCCTCCTGAAATGTTTGACCCAGCAGAACATTTTGGAATTACAGTCTACATGACAACTAATGAAGGACTAAAATCCTTTCTAAAGTCTATTTTAGAGCAAATCCAAGGTTAGTAATATGTATGTAAGCATTGATGGAGTGATCCTACATTAGACACCTTGTTGAAGTTCAACCGATTCGTTATTGCAGACTGGATTTGTGAAAAGAAAATGCGCAAGGTATCACTTATAATATCAAATGCATCTACAAAAGAGGTGCTGGAACGATGGGACTTCAAGATTGATTATGAATGTGATGAAAATGGAAGTTCCATAGGAAATGGAAAAACTGTCGGAAGGAAGGACTTGAAGCTTATCCAGAAAGAAATACGTGATGTTTTACGACAGATCTCTGCAAGTATAAGCTTTCTACCTTTATTGGACTGCTTGTGTAAGTACACAGCCTGAAGTTCTTAGGGTGTATTTTAATGGCTTTTGTGGAGCTTTTAGTCCAAGAAAAATGTCAGGACATATTATGTTTAATTCTGGAGGCAACAAAGGTTCTTTGATTCTGTTATCAGAATGATTGTAATTCTTGATTCACCAACACCTCAGCAGACTTATGTGTAACACAGAAGAAATATTTATGAGCGAAGATGCTAATATAATACATACCTTCATTTTTGCCCTTCCTTTTTTGCTACATAATTGAAGCTATGTTGAATGTGTGTTTCCACCATTGCTAGAAATGGTAAATTATGTCACAGTTTCCAGCATGCTCAAACCCAAATAATAATGTATGTTTTATTAATTTATTGTTATGAGGAGTCTCTATAATTAATATGAAGCCCGAGAAGCTTAACTTTAGTGGCTTACATTTTTTCTTTCATGTTCTGTTTGTTGGCAACTGTACCTTGAACTTACATGACTGTTGTGTTGGCAAACATTATATAACATGGTGAGGAGAGTGAATTTATTTGAAGTCATGTGTTTAATAAATAGGTGAGGTACTACTCCCCCAACATCTCACTTTATCACTTTCTTTCATAGGCTTTTTGTATACACATGACTAAGGTTGACATCTTAGTACTCCTGTACAAAGAACACTTATTGTTACTGGTAATTGACATTTAAAACACTAATATAATATGCAAGGTTGCAATTGCATGGTTTAATCAAATAACTTTTTAACTTATTTTTCCATAACAACAATGCTTACCGTTTAATCAATGTTGTCCCATCCACAGCAGTCTCCTTGGGACCTTATTTGTCGAGCCACAAATTACACTGCTGTTTGAAGTCGTTAAGTGAAGTTCACTGCTTGAAATTTGTCAAATACATTCTGTCATTTTGCTTGAATCATGGCAGCACCATTAAATCACCTTCCTTTTAATGCAATGGTCAGTTTTTGGAAAAGATAGCAGTCACACAGTGCTAAGTCTGTGAGTAGGGAGGGCGTGCAGTGACATTCATTTTTAGCCCAAAATTAATGCAGAGAAAAAGCAGAGTGAGCAGTTGAGCTCTCATGGCGTGGAAAGAACTCCTGCCAATTCCACTTCTCAGGTAATTTTGGCAATACATTTTCCTGCAGAAGCCAGAAGGGGTCACTGTAGTAATGTTGGTATACCATTTGTTCTCATGGAACAAATTCTTAATAAAACCGAAGAGGAACTCTATGATCCACCTTGTTTAGGTGAAAGAAAAGATGAAAACATTCTTATTATCATGGATTCTTAGTTTGCTTCCTCATACGATGCACTCTTGTGTCAGAAATGAGGTCTGAAATTTGTATCAAGTATACTTCGACAGCTAATCAGGAAAAGAATGCTACTCAAATTCCTCCATGTAGCATCAGAAATTATTTTTCTTACACCTCATTGAACATTTACCAAATAACTATACTGTCCTTAATTTTATCCATGTTTTCTGTTACTGAAATATACAAGAAGACAAGACAGTAGAGACCGATGAACAGACATGACCTTCCTGTTACGTATTTACTGCATGCACTTCGTGTAGAGAAAACATGAAAGTGATTAAATTGTTTATTTTAAGGAGGGTACTTCTTACCTTATGGATGTGTTTGGATGCATGCCCTTTCTGGTATATTTTTTTCTTACTTCTACAGGCACATTTGACTTTCATGTCTATACAAATCATGGGAGTGAAGTGCCAGAGGAATGGGATGAGACAAAACCCTGCTTCATTGCAAATGCACAAGAACTGTCTCTTCGAACTTTCTCCACATCCCTTCATAAAGTTGGAACCCGTGTGATTTACAAGGCTGAATGAACTGGGAAAATGTGTCATTGTACTTCTTCATAATAATTCAGTGCATGTTTTTTTCATGTATTTTACACCATGAAACATGATCATTGCTGTATTCTGTTTGTGCATAGGATTCCACTTGTGCTTTCAAGAGGAAGTCCAGTGATCTCACTGTTGACAGATTGTGTTTGTGTTTTTCACAGTGCTGTCAATAAAAGTATATCTTGCTCGTGTGTGTTTTTCTCTTTCTTGAAGTTAACCCTGTTGGGGTAGGTCAGGCAAGAGGAGCACTCAAGCTTTCCTTTCCTGCATATTATTTGCAGCCACTTTGTGTGTCATCTGTAACCTTGTACATTAATCTTCCTCATTTATTAACTGAGCCCCACTGCATTCTGAATATGACACATTATCACCATCGCCACCACACATTCCTCAACTATGGATCTGCCACATGTAGGCACGCCTAGCACAGCACTTCTTTGCCCTCATCCTCCTCCACCACCACCACCACCACCCCTACTTTTTCTGTTATATTATAGTTAATAAAGTTCTGTAATCTACTGAAGTCCTGCACAAGAGCCGGGATATCTGTAGCCAGCATTTTCCACATGACTTGCAACTTGTATGTCCATATGGGTAATTAAAAATGAAGGTTGGGTATGCCCATCTCACATGTCTCAGGTGCAGCACCTGGACATTATTCAAGGAGATCCAGGTGCCACTGTTGGTGCAGACTTTTCACTGGCTGTTGAGCCATTGATCTAGCTGTGCCATGCTCATGGATATCACTGACTCTGACCTGTTATATATAATTAACCATAAATCCACTTGCAGCTCTGTGACCTACACGAGTTTCAATAGCATACAGCGGGGAGTCATGGGCTGTTATTCCCATAGCGGGGCCCTAGGTCACAGATTACCGATAGTGCAGGATGGTTTGCCACCAGGTTTCTGATTGCCAGTGATGTCTTTAAAAGGTTAAGTCTTCTGATGTACTGTATTTACTGGAATGCAAAATGAGGTTTCTTTCCTTAAGTTTGCCACTTAAATATGTGAGGTTGTCTTAAATTTGTGTATGAAGCGCTGAGCTGGACTGCGCCAAACTGGATCGCTCTGAAGCAGACCGTGTGCAATCACACCAAGCCCCACATCACCAAATTGTCATGTATAAAAAAGAAAGAGACCAGAGCACAACTGAAGTTAACTTATTTTTTAAAGAAGTGCCAAATGTCGGAAGCCAGCTCTGTTTCTGTTTTCAGGCAAAGAAACACCTAACCTGGTGGACCCCTTAGATCAAGCTCACTCCCTGGTTACCATAGAAACAGTAACTTCTTAAGATATGCACCTCAAAACAGATCTAGTCCAAGTGCAGTAACCCAAAAATGGCTACTGAAAACTGGAAAATTAACTACAAGGTTCAGATACAAAACCTGGATGACTCTACTACACATTAAAGGCCATAAAAAGAGCCATGCACTCAGGCAGATCAGACCACAGACACCAGACAAAAATCCAGAACCCCTGTATTTAAAATTTTTAACACCATCTGTAGAGAAAATTGTGAATCTTCATGGGTTCAAATAAGTTTATAAACCAGGAAATATAAACGTATTATTTAGTCAATGTGGATCATAAAGGCATGGCTGCACATCTCACCAGAATTGAGTGGGAAGGGTTTTTAGAAGTGCTGCATATCCAATGCAGTGGATGGGGCTGATGATGATATGCTGTGGAATGGCAATGAAGAGGATGGGATTGTTAGGAATGAGTGTGAGGAAGATGAGGGCACTTACTGTGAAGATGGAGGCAGTGACACTGATTGGCACAGGTAGATAGAATCAGACATGCTTTATGTATTAAGTGTATGAAATTAATAGCAAAATATTTTTCCTTAGCAGACTTTTCTTTTTGCGGGGTCATCTTAGATTTGGACAAATACATTTTCCTTTGGCAAACGTCTTCTATTTCAGGGGTTGTCTGGTATTACAGTCGTCTTAGATTCGGGTATATATGGTATTTTCTAAGACTGGGTCATGTTGAAGGTCCCCATGCTGTCACAGAACATAAGAAAACGGCATATCTCTTAGTTTGCATAGTGACAGGCTGACACCAGCCTTTCCAGGAGGATTTCCTGTATTGGCCCATAAACACCAAAGAACTCCATCATCGCCCCATAATTCTAAGACAAAGCTGAAATCGCACTCCCAAAATGAATTCAACCCTAATCCTCTCCATTTTGATTTGTAACAAATATCCTGGTAAGACAAGATCCAAGGCTTGGAAATAGACATGACCGATCAGGAAATACTGTAGCTCCTTGCCGTTCACTACGCAACATGGCAATCTTGTTGTGATAAAAAAAATCTGTAGATTACAACTCCCAAACTGATGCTGGTAATTCAGATGGCAACACTAGTTACACGCAAACATAATGCAAATGTACGCCTCTATTGGAAGGCAGTGTATGTACCAGTATTGTTAGGGTGGAAACATTTCCTTGCACTGTGCAGTGTGGTGCTGTGAAGATGAGCTATGCAACTACCAATAACTGATGGAGTTTCACAACCTAACCTCCTCTTATAAGAAAATACAACAATCAGCCCCAGCATGATTTTCAAACACATGGTGCACTTTACCTGTGTGTGGCAGCAGCTGCAAATACTGCAATTTTTATATAAAGATAGCATCTTGGAATAAAACTATATGAAATGTATTCCTGTTCTTGTAGAGTTTTATTCTTTGATTTAATAAATTCAGTATAGAAATGTAAACTATATTGACAACCCAACATGGTGCAAAAGTACCACTTTACACCTCCCTGCCGGCAGCAATGACAACAACCCCTTTTCCCGATATGTAAAGCATATGCTGGCTGCGTCTACAGCGGGTACCTTGATTACACACACACACACACACACAAAGGCAGTTAAATACTGCGAATCCACACAATTATTATCCTGTACTTTTCTTTGTAATCAAAGCACGAACGTGCCTATTAAGTTATTCCATAAATTTAAATGATCAAGTGATTCAAATACAAAATAAACTTTTATTCGTTAATAAAACAATGTTTTCGCATGATACACACCTGTATCTTCCAGTTGTGGGAATGCATGATGTTTACCACACGTAAGCAAAATGCCCGACCGTTCTCTTCAAAAGCGTAACTTTATTCTGAATACTGGAATAGACACGTTAGAAGTAATTTGAAGATTCTGTTTGGTTTTACGTGACCTTGTGTTTACAAGGATCTGAAATTAGTATATGCTCTCTAAACAACTTTCGCGACGTCACACCGACGGAGCCACGGTCTCGACATTGTGATCCAACGTGACACGCAACTTTTCACAGCGCCGCAGGCTGTTGGTAAATACGCCTTTGCGAGGCAACACGCATGAATCACACTCGTGTCTTCAGTTGGTGACAAACAAGTGTTGCGAGTGCAGGGGCTGAAGTCGCGGAGGTAAGCCTACGAACACTGGTACGCAGGTCATCGCTGTTGTTTGTAATAGCTATAATTTGAGCATAAACATGGACAGTAACTCAAAAAAGGAACTATGCATTTGGTTGAAAACACTTTAGTGTAAAGTTACTGTTGTTCATTAAGCAGTACTCTGAGATTTGTACGTACGCGGGAGAAAAACATATACGGTTTTGCTGGGGAAACCGGAAAGGAAGAGACCATTTTGAAGACCTAGGCGTAGATGGCAAGGTAATATGAAAATTAATCTTAAAGAAATAAGGTGGGAAAAGCTGGCTGGATTCATTTGTGTCAGGATCGTTGTAAGTGGCGGACTCTTGAGGGCAGTGTGACGAAGCTTCGGGTTCCATACATTGCAGGGAATTTCTTGACTAGTTGAGGAACTATCAGCTTCTCAAGAAGGACTCTGTTCGATGAAGTTGGTTAGGTACTATGCTTGGCACTGAACTGAACTCACCGTTTGACAGATTGTACAGCTTCAGTTGCAGAACGGAACCAAAGCACTTGAGCACCCGTAAATTTGTCCAGTGGGAGCCGAGTTGTTGCATGCGGACGGACAGACAGACAAACAGAAATGACGGAGCTAATAGTGGCTTTTCGCAATTTTGTGAACGCGCCTAATAACGCACGTCACTGCGCCGCTTTTCACAAAAGTCACGCTTGCTCGACAACCTTTTGCAAAAACTGTACTGAATTTCATGAAAATCCGACAGACGATGTAGTCGCTGATATTAGGTCACAGATGTACGGACGTGGTCTCCACATGAGGATTCATTTTTTATTTCGTAAAGCAAGTCTAAAATCATAATCCACTTCTTGTTTATAACGGAGAAGGAATTCCTCGTACTTACGCACTATAGGCCTACGAGTAATTCCGACGAACTTAAGCTTTCAGTGACTGAAGTTCAGCCTCAGATACTTACACACTAGGCCGACTTTTGCGTTCATTGTAGGTACCATTCGTTACATTTCCTATCATTCGTACCGCCGAACACGTTTTAATAGCAGTATAAACTCTCCCAGTCACTTCATTTTGCCTAAAACGAACAGGAAAACTTTATTTTAGAGGCGGATAGTGGCCTCTCAGAGAGCATAAATTGGGCTTTGGTAGAATCACTGCTGGGGTAAGGAAGGGCTGTTCTGTATGTTACAAAGAAGACACAAAACATTGCGATATGTACGCAATATATTGAAAGTTATTGTTGTATTAAGGTATTAACCCTTTAAAGACGAAGCGTATCTATTTTATGCAAGGACTCAGAGCGTACCGCGCTGTAAACACTCTCCACTTCGGTTATAAAAACCAGTCTCTTAATGTTTTGTAAGGCAAAAGTTGCTGTTTGTTCTGAGATCCACACAAAACACATAAAGGCAACGTGGGCACCACGTAGAATTTTTTAATCTTAAACCTGGCCGTATGCAAAGTTACCGCTAGGCTTTAAAAGGTTAATGGAAAGAAATGTTATATATATATGAAATAAAAGGAAAGTTGACGAAGGCACATAGTAAGCATAACTAATCATTAAACACGTCACTGTGCTTTCAACTTGTGGCGCTTCTTTTTTTCGGTCATGTCATGACACTTTGTGGACTAATGGGCGATTTCCTGCAGAGAAGTACCTGTTATTCTGAGAGTTTACGTATCCACGGAGATGAAACCAAGCTTCATAGCGAAAGGAACGTGTATGGTTTCTATTTATTCGTCATGCACCATGTGAAGGAAGCAGTTCATAAAATTCCGTCTTGCTTCGCGATCGTGACGCACAGTTGGTTTACGTATATGGATGCGAATGCAGCAGATGTATCCGTTTCGTGCTGATGATGCAGAACTTCCGTCTGTTGTGCAAGTCAAACCAACGATTTTCTTGGAAATGTGTCCAATCCAAACACAATTTTTCTTCTAATTTTTCCTCAGCAGGTGCCTTCTGCGTGTTTTTCTACTGCCCAGAAAAACAATATTACCTGGAAACCTTTTTATGAATTTGTAAACTGTAGTTGTTTTTGGAAAACGCACATTAGGAAAATTTCTTCTGAATGTAAGACGCTTCTTGTAGGAACTGTACATTTAAATATATGTGTATACATATATGTATATATCATCCTCATATATTTTGTACAGAAAATCGCGAGGCTTTAAGGCTAATTCGCACGTACCATGCCGTGCCCTTGCCGCACCCCGGCCATAACCTTGCCGCGCTAATTCGCACATGCCGTGCTGCGCCCCTGCCATGCTCCGACAGTACCGTGTTCTTCGTGAAAGTGTGCTTGGTAGCCCGAAAAATCCCAGCTGGTATTCCAACAATTTAAAGGATCATCTTTTGAGGTCTGCTGCTACCACTCTTGACAGTCGTCAGCGTGGATAGTTCTGAGGAGGACGTGATAATTGCAGTGGGCTTTACGTTCTTTCAGAAGAAGAAAAGAGGGAATAACTAAAACAGGTCCGCACCCAGAATTTTCCCTTGGGGCGGGGGGGGGCGGGGCCACGACGACGACCCGGAGGCTATATATAATTTATGTTTGATTTTAAAAATTGTTATAAAGATAATGTTGTAAGTACAACATAACACTATTTGCAACTGCATATGTGTACATACAAATATAACTACATGCTGCATTACTCATCACAGTGTCCTTTTTTTTCTTAATTTTATTAATTTACGTGTATTTTTCGCAATTCTAATGTACTAGTCATCAGCAAATTTCAGTGGTTGATTTCGGCTGAAGGGAAAATCACGGAAAAGTTCGATATCATGATATCTACAAAACCTGTTATTTTTAGTTTCTGTTTTGGGGGTTTGGGGGGCTGCAGCCCGGCAGGCCTTCCTCCCCTTGGCTGCGCCCCTGAAAGAAAATACTGAATTCATAATGTGTCTCGAGAAAGCGAAGAGGAAGGATAATTTCACATTGAGTTTGGACGTCTGAAAAATGAAGGGCAATTTTTTTCAAATATTTTAGAATGAGTATTTCGAAATTTGAAAACTTGAAACAGTTGTTACCCACAGACAAAAGATGAAAGCATGAAGGAGACGTAGCATGACAACAGAAGAAAGGCTGGCTTTAACTTTAAGATTAATTCATAAACATGTATAATTCTGTACAATCTTTTATCTCATGGGTGTGGCATCGGCACGGCATGGCATGTGTGAATTAAACACGGTCGCCCTGTGTAAGTCATGTGGGAACGACACAATCTACACTTCAGCGACGCGGCATGGCAGGGAAACGGCGTGGGCGCAGCATGGGCACGGCACGGCATGTGTGAATTGGCCTTAACACGTACTGACTGAACTAATCTCTCCGATAACGCGCGTGTTGCCTAAGTTTTACTTGATAAGCGAGCTGACAATAAGGCCCCTTTCACATAGGCGACAGGGAATACATGGCAAGCAATGAGGGCTTTCACACGGTCGACTGTCGGCGTAAAGTCTCCCGTCGACAGAGATGCTGTCGCCTTTCCACACTTGTTGCCCGAAGACAGGGAGACTTACTGGAGACAGCAGAACCACGCAGCCATATGTGAGATTTCACACGGGTGACAGTCTCCATGCCGACTCGAAGCATATACACGTGAATCGTCACAAAAAATTTGTAAATTGATTTGTATTTAGCCTAAATTGTAATCTGGTGACTAATAAAAGCGGTTAATTAACCTTTTAAAGCCTAGCGTTGACTTTACATACGACCAGGTTTAACACTAAAAAATTCTACGTGGTGCCCACATTGCGTTTATGTGTTTTGTACGGATCTCAGAACAAACAGCACCTTTTGCCTTATAAAACATTAAGAGACTGGTTTTTATAACCGAAGTGGAGAGTGTTTACAGCGCGGTACGCACTGAGTCCTTATATAAAACAGATACGCTTCGTCTTTAAAGGGTTAAAGCACCGTGATTACCTGGGTGTTACTGCTGATTCGTCTCTGGGTCGTAGGCTGTACATTTCATCATACATGTGTGTTTTTTAGAGAACAGTATATTCTGTCATACAGCTCTTCAGGCGTCTACAGACATTTTAAAACAATTAAAGAACTTCGCTTCTTGTCTCCAAAGATTTTCAAAAATAGTCCAAAATAACGCGTTGTTTCGCCTGTGACATACTATAGGGTGCACCCAAATTTTTTCTTTTTCATTTCTCTTTCTTTCTCAGTTCCCTTCGGGCCCCCTACAGCGATAACACTGTGCAACACACAAAACATTATAGAAACGAAAATACCTACTCTTAGCTAATTGTGGGGTACAGATCAGGAAAATGACATTGAGAATTCAGAATTGACTCTGGTTTCCAAGTTGGGGGTGGGTTGTCATAAGAACTAGTTACTGCTTGGTGGAGGAGTAGAGTGCTCATCTCACAGACTGCTGCTGCCGTATGGTGCCTCCTATTCAGAAAGGGACTAACAAGAAGAAAAAGGTGGACAGTGCAGTACCCAAATATGTCATCGGCTATTCGTCCAGTGCATCACTGTGAAGGGCTGCATATTCCAGAGTCCCCAGCAGTTTTTCCCTAGACTCGGATGACGAAGAAAAAATACACCCGAAGAAACAACACAGTCCTCTGCTTCAAGAGATCCGCCATATAATCAACATTCTTTATAAACCAGAGCCAACCCCCCAATTTAAATGTCATTTTGATGTTCTGCAGTGAACGTTCTACTAAGTAAACATATCTTCCTTTCCGTAACAGGATACAACCCAAATTTTTTTTGGTACCGTATACTGAGAGTTCATTTTCAGAGATGACACGGACGTATGGCGTCACGACGACAGATTTCTCGTAGTCTTCGGGGCACGGCAGGCCAACCTCCTGTCTCTGGATGACAAGTCGCCATCGACTGAGTCGCCCCTGTGAAAGAGGCCTAAAAAATATGCCTGTGTAATACCAACGGCACCTGTACAGGGCCATTCCATAGAAATAGTGGCTAGTCACCAGGTTCAGTCCCGGGGTAGCTCATGCGTAATGTGTGGTGGAAGAAGTGTAAGTGGGACAATTTCTCGCATACCACTTCGGTCTTCTCCTATCAGTTATCATTCCACCAGTGCTCCATAATCAGTCATCTATCAGCCGAGAGATGGTCAGTGGGTCTGTTACAGGCGGCAGTTCTGAAAGACAGTGTCACTTCGCCACGATGATTATGAAAAATTACCCATAATGAGGCCAAAGAAATAAGTCCAATACATGATATTGAGCAGCGGTGAGAAAAGTATAGCAACGACTGACAGTGTTTGCGAGCCATATTATAAATTCTTATTTGAAATTAATTTTTAAACAGTTTGAATTAATGTTACTTAATAAGTCCTTACTTTGTGTGTGTTTTATAATGAATAGAGAGTAAAATAAACTGAGTGCACATGAACGGTTTTGTTTGCCTTCCGTTTGTCCTTTCTCTTACACGAGCTGATTCACCGTTCACCGCTGTTCAAAAGAAAATGATCTCCACTACGAAAATTGACACTGCTTATTGGTCATTAAAATGTTCAAATATCTGGAGATATTTGAGAAGTTGCAACGTCAAGACAAATCTCTAATTTTTTTTCGTTGAGTCGATTTTTGTATGGATGCTTCAGAACATTCATTTTCGAAATGAGCTGTTCACAAAAATAAGTATTTCCAGAAAGTCGTGCACAATTGTCAGATATAACAAACTTCATAAAACTCCCGACATGTTTCGGTTTAACATCACACCATCTTCAGGGAAGACTCAAAGAGCACGTAAAATACAAATAAAATATACAAGCCTAGTTGGTTAGAAACGATTTTTAACCAATTAGGCTTGTGTATTTTATTTCTATTTTGAGCGTTCTCTGTATCTCCCCTGAGGATGGTGTGATGTTACACCAAAATATGTCGGGAGTTTTATAAAGTTTATTTTATTATACCTGATTATTGTGTACCAGTTGGTGATAATATGTGTGATTATAATAAGCACGTACGTACACGGCATGGACAATTTTAAATTTCCAGAAAGGTTTATCATTTGAGGAGCATGGATAATGAGCATTGGAAAGTCTCAAGATGTGCGCTTTGTACAAGTCAAGAAGCGCAGTATCACGAAATTTACTTTCTAGACTTTTTTTTTTTTTTGGAAATGCGGATAAGATAATTGTTCTTCGAGTTTCATGTTCCTTGTTCCGTGTTTCTGAGATCGGACTGCGGTCCGCCCTGCAAGACTGGAAGGGCCTGCATTCTTTGCCAACTGCTGTTGGCCTACTTCTCGCCAGTCTGTCAACCGGCCCAAACCGCTTGTCGCTAGTGAAGTTTATCGGTGGTTATCGCTCTTAACATTTCTTGCAAACAGACTAGGCCGTTGGAGGAAGACATCGAAAAGTTACGGAGAAAAATTCAGAGGAGATTGATCTATGGGGATTTATTTTCGTTGCCTCAGTGTAAGGAACTTAACCACACAACCAATCCAACGCAGTGATTGTATAACTGATTTAGTAACCAGTCAAGCAAGAAACAACGGACTGAATTACTGCCACATCAGAAGCTGGTAACCTGAAAGGAGGGAGATGGGAAGTGTCTACGTTAAAAGTTGTTGGGCGAAGTTTACTACAGGGTGTGTAGAATTTCTGTTTAATATTCGGGGCTCCTCAAATCTCGGTCTGGAGGCAGGGTATTGTTGAGGCTTTAGTGATTTTTTCCCAGTCGCACCAACACAATCTTGGGATTCTACCTGAAATAGTCCACGACAGCTTACTTACACATTCTATCCAGTTTTTCGTTGATGAACCTTCATACAATTTGACGACACGCGAAGACCTTAAAAAAAACCAGCGTAAATATAAGATACACCATATTATATTATTATTATTATTATTATTATTATTATATTATTCATTATTAACTGCAAATGGGTATGTACCCGGTGGCAGTATACTACAATAACCACAAAATATACACAAATATACACAAATATACACAATATACAAATATACAAATATACACAATACTACACAAAACTATAATACACACAAAATATACACACACGCACACACACTCAAGACAATATACACACAAAAATTACAAACAGAATAACACCAAGTTACAAAATACGAAACAAATTTCAAAACACAAATCAAATTACAAATCATAACCAAATTACAAAACACAATCAAATTACAAAACACACTTGCACACAAAAATTACAACACAATCATACAGAAGACACTACAACAGTTGATTGCACCTCTTTCAAAATTTTCTATCACTTAATAACACTGCACATCATTACATTTCACTTCACTTTGCTTAACTTCACTACACTTCACTTCACTTCACTTCACTTCATAGCACTTTTACACGATTTTCGTCACAATTCTATTTCATTCACTACACCCCTTTATAATTGCTTTCCTAACTCTCATTCTAAAAATGTTGGGTTTACATGGGGAGGTCCCTAGCACTTCTGCAGGTAGTTGATTCCAGATTTTTATGGTCCTATTTACAAAGGAGTACTTCCCGATATCCGTCCTTTGCTTCCTGTCCATAATTTTCTGGGCATGATCGACCCTACTTAGATAGCAAGGCCTATGCAACCTGGCGCCTATTGTTTTCCAAGCCCGTTCTCCATTGTACGCTTTTAGGAGTGCGCATAAACGAGCTACTGACCTACGCTGAGCCAAAGTATCCCAGTCAGAAACATTTGTAAGGTTTGCGAATTTAGCAGCTTTACTTTGTACACGGTCTAACGCATGTATTTGGCCTTCTCTGTATGGATCCCAGCATGCAGACCCATATTCAAGAATAGGGCGTACCAACGACGTGTAGGCTATATTTTTAGTATTCTTATTTCCCTTTTTGAGAACACGCATTACAAAATGAAGTGCCTTCCAGGCTTTCCGCACTGTGTAATTTACTTGATCTACCCAGATTAGATCGTTTCGTAGTATTATTCCCAAGTATTTGCAACTGCTCGCTTCCGGAATATTTTGATTTCCAAGGGAATACTTTAGTGGACTTTTTACCCGTGCTCTCGTAAATCTTATTGCCTTGCTCTTACCTGGATTTATTTTCATCTCATTTTCTACCGCCCACTCCCCCAGTGTATCCAAATCCTTCTGTAACCTTTCTACGTCGGTATTATTTACGATTTTCCTATATATTATACAGTCGTCTGCAAAGAGTCTAATAGACGAGTCAATGTTCATCCAAATATCGTTCACGTACGCTAGAAATAAAAGTGGGCCCAAAACGCTCCCTTGCGGTACACCTGATGTTACTCTGACTTCCTTTGAAAGTTGACCGTACCGTTAATTGATACATTTACTGAATTATTTTTATGTCGCACATGTTCAACGAAACACGAGGAAAATAATGCTCTTGCCATTGCACTAAGTTTGTTAGTGCAATGAACTAGCCACCCCCGAGACATGTGGGCGTTGCGGCCAGGCCATTAATTTGTGGCCCCGGGCAAGCTAATAATCTGGTGCCATTTCAAACCGATATTCTTTAAACTTTTCCGGCCTAGAACAGGGCCGGCGAATATTTTTGGGTGCGCGGGCCCAAGCTGATGATAATTTTTGGAGAAATTATTTCGCGTGTGGAAAACCTTGAATTTACCAGCACCATATATCCGACTATTCCAGTAACGTCTTAGCGCCCTTTCTAGGATGGAGCCCCGGGCAACTGCCCGGCTGGCCGGGCCCTTAAAAATCGGCCCTGGTGGTGGCAACGGGTTTGGAGTTTGTTCGTAGGGTACTTGTATTGATTTAGTGCATTCGATTTTGATGTTTTTGTGGTTGACCTCACACTGTATTTTCAGTACAGTACACCGTAAGTGGTTATGGCTGTCTTTTTCCAAACCTTAGCTACTGTGTATTCGTGATCATTTTCTTCATCTCTGTCAAAGCTACAATGTCAGAACCAAATCTCATTTTTAAACCTTTTGAAGACGACTGAAAAGAGGAGAAGGATGTGTAGGAGGATAAGAAGAAGAGGGTAAAAAGAGGGAGGTAGTGACAGACACTACATTTATAACTGGGGAGTGGGGGGGGGGGGGCTTCCAGGCAGTGCCCGCTCGTCGTTCTGGGGAAGGTAGGCTGCTGGAGGCAGGGTAGAGCATTTGAAAGTCAAGACGGTAAGGCGATTTGAAGCACTTCTTGGAGTACGGAGCACAGTTGAAGACTGACATTTATCAAAATTATAAGTAAAAAATTACTTCCTACCTGAGAGATAAGAAACTCAGTCGCCATGACAGAAATCAATCGGATACTGCTGTTTGTTCTAAGAACCATACGAAACACATACATACACTGTGTGGATAGAGTTCTTCTTCTTCTTCTTCTTCTTCTTCTTCTTCTTCTTCTTCTTCTTCTCCTCCTCCTCCTCCTCCTCATCCTTCTCCTCCTCCTCCTCCTCCTTCTCCTCCTCCTCCTCCTTCTCCTTCTCCTCCTCCTCCTCCTCCTCCTCCTCCTTCTTCTTCTTCTTCTTTAGGGCCCGTCAACAGATGCCCCGGATGCACCTCAGCCTTAGGCTTACTGTGCAGCCCTAAACACTCCATTCAGCACAGGTTCAATAACCCTGTGCCTCTTATATAGAGGCAAAGGTCCCTTACTGAAGCTGTGCTTATATCGTTTGGTTCAGCAGACAGCTTCCCAAAAACATTATAGCGCTGACGTGCCAATGCTTCACAGTAGCACATAATATGCTGCACTGTTTCAGACTCCATCCCGCAAAATCTGCAAGTTGGATCTCCATCAAACAGGCCCATAATACGCAGGTGTCTCCTCACAGGATTCATTAACTTAGAATCAATAGTCTCTGTAGTGGTAACGTGTTTATCCTTGATGTCTTGTTTAAATAAACATGAACATAGTGCCAGTTGAAACACATACTTTAGTGGTGAGAATAATACACACCTTCCTTAGTGCGTAGTACTTATTTACTTATATAATGTAGCAAACTGACCTTACATTTTTGTGTGCAAAAGGAGTATGTCCTTAATTTTTCTCCGATATATTCCATCGGTAGTATGTCGTACATGTTTGCGTATGGCATCAGTTTCAAGTGAAGGAACTATACAGTGCTTATGTAACAACGTGAATGCAAGAGTGGCTGCTTGACAGTCAGAACACATCTTGGAAAAACCCGTTGATATGCTGTGACGACCTTACATCTGCATTGTAATTAATGAATCATTAAATTTCTCAGGCAGCACTTTTTCTTTCAAACGCTTTGAACTCATGCTTATTCGCAATAGATTGTTATTCCTTTGAATAATAAATGGTGTTGAATTTATAGTGCCCGTACTTCAGTCTTTTGTGAAATGTAAAACAGTCTAGTTGAATTTGATATTGGCTTATTACGAATTCCTGAGTTTTTTGTGTTCTTTATTACTTTGCGAACTTGAATTTTGGAAGTGGGATGGAATTTTAAAAGTTCTTTAATCTATTGTGTGGTGATGGGTTTATGGATTTTATCCATCGTCCGAAGAGTAAAATATTAAAAATATTAAAAAAATTAAAATCACAATATTTCGGAACTGAGGTTGGCTGACATGAGTTGTGCAGTGATGGAGGCTAGCTCTGTCTAACGGTCCCAACAGAGTAGGTGTTCTTCTCTTCTCCCCCTCCATTCACCTGAGGACGGAAGCAGAGCCAGCTTCCGAAACGTTGTGATTTTAATTTTTTAATATTTTTAATATTTTACTCTTCGGACGTTGGATAAAGTCCATAAACCCATCACCACACAATATTATACACCATCGTCAGAACCTTTTAGAATTTATCCTTTAACGTTTTGAAGCCTAGCGGTAACTTTATATACGACCAGGTTTAACATTAAAAAATTCTACGTGGTGCCCACATTGCGTTTATGTGTTTTGTACGGATCTCAGAACAAACAGCAACTTTTGCCTTATAAAACATTAAGAGATTGGTTTTTATAACCGAAGTGGAGAGTGTTTACAGCGCGGTACGCACTGAGTTCTTATATAAAACAGACGCATTTCGTCTCTAAAAGGCTAATCTAACGCCGTTCCCCGACAGTCGCCACTATGAGATTCTCGTTCAATTGTGTCGGCATTAACAATGTCTGGCTACAGAAAGTAGGTTGACGTAACAGCTAAATGATCTCATTTGGGAGTCAGATCTACTCGTACTTAAGAACGTATTTATCTTCTTTAATTTCTTAAATTTATTTTATAAATACTTGTTTACTTGGTGCGTCACACCTCACATTAAATACGAATTCATTAGAGTTTACCTTGAATGATTCGGCTTTACCTAAGTCGCATTTTAAATATTAGTGTCATCTATACGTTTTAGTAACTTGTCTATTTCCAAGTCATCTGAGACATACGCGTCTTATGCACGGTGGCCAATAGATGTCAGCATAATGTGCAAGTCACTAAAAATATTACCGGCCTGTACTTCTAATTGGGATACAAATAATAATGTCTACGTAGCAGAGTCAACATATGATAATTTAATTCCTGCACTCTATATTTTTTCTGTCATATTGCAAGGATAGAGGAGCCATTTCTTGGGGTAAAATTATTCATATATTAACTGCAGAACTGTCTTTAATCAATACCGACAAGTACATCACAACACCTTTTCCCCAAAACCGGAAGGTCGCGGGTTTGATTCCCGATGGTGTCAGTTGAATTTTTCATTGACATAATCCTTCCGGTCGCACTATGGCCCTGGGGTCGACTCAGTCTCTAATAGGAATGAGTACCAGGAATATTTCCTGGGGGATAAAGGCGGCCGGTGCCTAAGGCTGACAACCTTACCATATTCATGCGCCGACTGTCTAGAAATCTGAGAGCCTCAAAGTCCTGGAACCGTAACGGCCTGTCCAGGCCTATAATGAGATTGCTTTACCTTTACCTTTACCATGTTTCGAGTGCCCAAAGAGTCCCTCATCAGGTAAAATAAAAATCTATAAGGAAAAAGTGTAAAGGCAGAGGCCTCCCCTTTTTTACATTTTACCTGATGAAAGACGCTGCTAGCACCCGAAACATGTAACAAAAACTGGGAAATAAGGTATTGTGTTGTAGGTCTACTGGTCGGTATAGATTAAAGGCAGTTATTTTTAATGTTTTCCGTACCGTGTTGGTAACTCAAGAGATACAATAACCAACTCCAACACTATGTGTGATAAAACACATTAAAAGTACAAGACGTAAAATTTAAAAATCCAACATATTTCGACGGGCAGTCCGTCATCATCAGGGACTTAGGTGTTCCTTAAACGATTATCTCATTATAATTCCAAAAACACGGCCCTGGCACTCCCATACATCGACAGTGACAGTTGGTTTGTTAACCTAAAATTGACGTCCGTCACATTGGTCTCTTTCTTTCTCTATATATTATAAGTCCCTGACGATGACGAGCTGCCCGTCGAAACATGCTGCACCACGTAATGATTTTTAAATTTTATGTCTTTAATTTTTAATGTATTTTATCACACATAATGTTGGAGTTGGTTATTGTATCCCTTAAGGACAGTTACGTTTACGCACAATGAGATGGGAAACCCAAAGATTAACTGTAGAAGCCATACAGCATGGAATGAACTAGAAAGGTGATACGAATGCAGCGCTGATAAGGAATTGAATGGACACGTTAGAGACTGGAGAAAACCAAGAAAAGCTTAATGTAATATAGCCGTCAAACCGAAAGAGAAAGAAACTGGTGTTCGTCGAATTCAAGCCTAAGAAGTTATTGCCACGCCAGCTTATTAGACCGTACATACTGGGTGTCAAATGAGTACCGTCTCATACGGAAAAGTACTAGCAAAGCAAGGGTTCACATTCATGCCCTTCGTGTTGCTGGCATAGGCTAATAGGATGCCGCAAACTATATCGCACACATTCTGAAGTCTGGCGTGCGAAGACTAGCAGCAACACGGATATTGTCTTCAAGGACGCCAACGGATGGATGGACGGCCAGACATGACGAACCTAATAGCCGCTTTCCGCAATTTTGCGAATGTACCTAAAAATGATGAAAATGAAGAGTAGACGCTACGGAAAAGAGCCGTAGTTTGCGCAGGCGGCTAGGTAACGTCCCTGTAAAGGTAGCCAATTGCACTACGGATGTTCTGTTGAAACCGAACAGGCATTGCAGCTGAGTCTAATAAATAAATAAATAAATAAATAAATAGTAAACCTAAGAGTCTGTCTTAATTCTTAACTAATTTAATTTACATGTTTCTCGTTAAATTACAATAAGGTAATCACTGAAATTAGAAATAAATCGTTTCGTAGTCCTTACTTCTCCTACCTACTCACAGTAGGTGTCTAGGTTCTTTATTTTCACTTGATCACACTCATACACACATCACAGTCGGTAGGACTCCTCTGGACGAGGGATCGACCTGTCGCAGAGACCTCTACTTGACAACACAAACACTCACAAAAGACAAACATCCATACCCCCGATGGGATTCGAACCCACGATTCCAGCAAGCGCTCGGCCGCAGATCCCGCGGCCACTCGGATCGGCAGAAACAAATTATGAGTTAAAATTAATATCGGAAGTCAGAGATAAGCAAAGCGAGTTCACAAACAGTCAGTGGACAGTCTATCCAATTTTCCTAACACAGAGTTTATTACAGGCTTTCCTACACCTGTTCAAATAAAGAACGCGAGTTACCTTCTGTTACATGCACATTTCAAGTATTTGTTCAAACCGGCTTATGGTTTGGCAGGTATTTTAATCCTGTTTTACTCGAATTTTATTTGCCACGTTCTACGAAGCCAAAGTGTTACACAGGCTACATTATATCGTCACATACTCAAGAACCTATGACACCTTGTGAGATTTCCGCTGCTCACGGCAATGAAGGTGAAGTGCCTGTTTCTACCTACGGCATGTTTTCTGGCTTTTCGTATGAGATGTAAATATACAGCACATCGATGTGAAGAGTTGGTCGTCTTGTGTTACCGCGAGGCAAAATCCGCGTATGACAGTCCAGTGTGTAGAACTGAAGGCTGTGCACCTTCCGTATTATTGCATCACAATTGTACAGAAACGACTGTTTTAATCCACAAAGTTCTCAGAAACTGAGTGTAATTAAGGATTACAACCAGCAGTTGTTAGTGTTTACCGAAGAAGTTTGATCGATATATGGCTTTCAGTAAATTTATTAAAAAATAACGTCTCTTTCATTTTTACGCGCGGTCGCATAATTGCGAAGAGGGTCTCTTGGCATCGTCATGTCAATGTGTCTTATCTGTCCGTCTGCATATATCAGCGTGTCTCCCAATGGAGAGATTTCTGTGAAATTTTGTATTGGTAACTGTTATCAAGGCCGATCCCAGTGGCCGCGCGGTCTAAGGCGTAGGTCTGCGTCCGAGCGCTTGCTGGGATCGTGGGTTCGAATCCCAGCCGGGACACGGATGTTTGTCTCTCGTGAGTGTTTGTGTTGTCAGGTAGAGGACTCTGCGACGGGCCGATCCCTCGTCCAGAGGAGTCCTACCGAATGTGGTGTGTGTGTCTGAGTGTGATCAACTGAAAAACAAAGAACCTCGACACCTGCTGTGAGTAGGTAGAAGGGGTAAGGACTGCGAAACGAAACGAAACGAAACTTTTATCAAAATCTGTCGAGAAATTCGAAATCTGATTGAAATCGAACAAAAATATTGGACAGTTTACATGAAAACCTAGGCAGGTTTTATTGTTTCCGGCGGCATAAATTCGCCATAAAAGGATTCGTATGCAACACTCAATACTGACACATTGTTGACACTGACATGTACCTCAACAATATACGCAGAACGCATTGTTGCCTTTCCATTGCGACAATAGTTATGCAAAAGCGCCACAATGTTACGTTACACGTATATTCCCTATCTTCTTATAACGCTATTATCAGCAATAATTTGAGCCTTCTGAAGTAAATCTCTGTCATACTTAACCTTCTGTTGGACGGCTTTTGTTTAAAATGCTCTCTTTAGTATATTTTCCATTATATTTTATCTGGTGACTGGTGGTGTAAAATATTCCTTTTGGTGAGCTCATCAAAAACCACATAAATTAATATCACTCAGGACCATTTTTTTAATCGTGATGTATCGTGCTTCGCATTAAAAGTGTTTCAAATTTGACGTTCAGTAGCTCTCTGGATAGGATGCGGGAGAATAGGAATGCTTATAGTATATCAGTGAGAAACATCATAGGTATATTAATCGGTGTCTTATCTAAGGAATCTGTTGCTATCTCGACAAACTGTTACACTCTGTGGAACCCGTGTGACTAAATTTGAGTTTTCGCGGAACCCGTGTAACGTAAGTTTATATTCCGGGTGCAAAGTGAAATAAAACTTTTAAAACATAATTTTTAGAAAGAATATTTAGGAATAATTGCGAAGAAAATTTTATTGGTGGTAATTACACTAAAAATAAACCCAGCGTCGGCTAGGCACAAAGATGGAAAGAAATATTAAAAATAAAATTGAAATTATATTTAGCGATTTCGTAACGGAGGAAATGCTTTCACGTAACCCCGGAAAGTGGCCCACGGAACCCCAGTATTAGGGGGGAACACACTCTGAAAGCTACTGTCTCAGAATAATAACAGTGTCGAGTATTATAATAAGCGAATAACGCACAAGAAATATGCGTGCGGACGCTGTCGCAGCTTATGTCACGGCATTTACCTGAATTATCTGAGAAAAAACACGAAAAACTTGTGTCAAGGTAGTCGGTGTTCCGCTTGCGTAAGAAAACCATCAGGAAACGTTCAGTTGGGATGCTTAGGGCCTGTAAGAATAATTTTAAGAAGGAATTCCTGGAGGCAAGACTGTGCAGATAGGATATAGAAGGAACTGGCTCAACGTATGTGGCCAAGGGCGGCTTCCGAATTATATATACTGAAGCTGCGGGTTCTGTCGCCAAAGTGCGAGTTGAATATTGAGTAACCAGGAAGATTAATTTGCAAAAGTGTTAGACAATAGTCAGTGATTCGAATCTCATTTAAATTAGTATGATGGCTGTAGTTGTACCACTCAGTACTCGGCTGTCAGCTGGCACTGAACGCTTGTAGGAATAAACGCAGCGCTATGAATCCATGGTTTGGAGAGATTCACATCTGTATTAATTGATGTGTTTCAGGATCTGACATAATGGGAACTGGGAAAACCGCATGCGCATTACAACGCTGTTAAAGGAGTATATTACAGTTAACCTTTTAGAGCCTAGCGGTAACTTTACATACCACCAGGTTTAACATTAAAAAATTCTACGTGGTGCCCACATTGCGTTTATGTGTTTTATACGGATCTCAGAACAAACAGCAACTTCTGCCTTATAAAACATTAAGAGTTTGGTTTTTATAACCGAAGTGGAGAGTGTTTACAGCGCGGTACGCGCTGATTCTTTATATAAAACAGATACGCTTCGTCTTTAAAGGGTTAAGCTTTTGAAATATGAAATATGAAATACGTTTGAACGCTATTTAATAATCTGTACTTCACTGGAAAACTACTGAGCCTCCATTTCAAAGACCAGATTTTTAATGCCGTTTAGGAAAATAGGCGATAATTTAAATGGAACTTCCGAAGTCCCTATACATTTTTTTACCGCAAACTAGGCTATATCTCCATCTACTAGATCACAGTTTTGGACACATCAGCACAAAAAAGCAACAAATAAAACTCGGTCACTTCCTTCTAGAATCTTTCTCTGTTTTTAAAATGAAGCCATTGTGACAATAAATGTTATATCAAGACTACCCTTTACACAATGAAAATTCATCAAATATAATGATTTTACGTGCGTGCCTGAAATTTACTTAATATAGGACATACCTTTGTGCTTATATAACCATTAATAACCACAAAAATCCTGTCAACACAACTATATATGTATTACATAATATAAAGCCACATGTTTCAGCCTTAACAGGCCACCATCAGGCCAGATATGAAGAATTTATACAAGCAAGGAAATAAAATATAAAACCATATAGACTTCGTGAGAGATCTCGCATGTTTACGTTTTTGTTATAACAATTTACACTTTATAAATAATGTCATTATTTAGTTGTGTCATTATTTTGAAGTTGTGTTTTTTTTTGTAAAATTACTGTATTGTCTTTTCAATAGAGTAACTTTAAGAAATAAGATAGCTGTTGTAGATAGGATTCATCTGACACAGGATAAGGACTGATTGCAGTCTCTTGTGAACATTATAATGAAATTCGTTTCCGTAAAATGCAAGCAACTTGACTAGCTGCAGATCCATTAGCTTCTCAAGGACTGCTCTGTACAGCGGAGTTAATTATGATGTACATAAAAGCCAGTGAGCTGAAATTCTGTCGTTACTCTGTCCGCAGTAAACAAATCATTCTTTTAGTTACAGACACGTATGCTAGGTGGTAATTACTGTCGAAAATAATCTGTCTTTATGAAGCATAACGGACGTGCCTTTGTTTCGCTCGGTATTGCAGTCTTCGTAAATATTTAACCTTTTAAAGCCTAGCGGTAACTTTACGTACCACCAGGTTTAACATAAAAAAATTCTACGTGGTGCCCACATTGCGTTTATGTGTTTTGTACGGATCTCAGAACAAACAGCAACTTTTGCCTTATAAAACATTAAGAGATTGGTTTTTATAACCGAAGTGGAGAGTGTTTACAGCGCGGTACGCACTGAGTCCTTATATAAAACTGATACGCTTCGTCATTAAAGGGTTAATCCTTAGGTAGCAGCGTCTGTCTCGATTATCTCAAGTTCATGGCTTGTATATTCAGCAAAACTGTATTTTATAACATTCATCGAGGAGTGTAATGCATAACAGGAAACCAGGCGTACAGTAGTGTACACTAGCCGGTATTCCGGCTAAATATATTGTTTGACGACTATATCTTTGACCTTGGGTTTCTACTGCGTGTGCAAACCTGTTACGGCAAGTAGAAACGTACCACTGTCGCGAAGGTAATCTCATTGTGAACGTTTAGCTGCACAGCTACTGAAAGACTGAGTGTAGCAGCCACTGCAGTTCAGTATTTGAGAGGTCTCTGTTCAAATTTCTTCCTGGAGACAGACTTATTATCGCGCTGTCTGTCTTACGACACGTCTGTAGCCTCTTCCAAAACGAGTTATTTTGAGACTGCGATCTAGTGCTTCCTCTTTCAATTTCCATCTCCTGTCCTTTCCTTAAGGGCATCCAGTAGCAGCTTACATCTTCTCCCTCGTCTTTTCGTCCCATTCATCTTTCTTTCTAGCTTTCTTTCAGTAACGTGTTTTAGAAAGCAGTGCTTACTCGAGAGGAGAAAGACTATCGTGACAAAATTTTCGCTAGTTTCCTCAGTTTCTCCAGGCAGTTACCTGCTTAGCAATTCAAATTACGTCACAACCGCTTCCCCCATTCTTTCAAATTTATTAGTCACTAAACATCTTACCACTTAATGCTACTCTTACAAAGCCTAAGCTTCTGATAGCTACGTAAAATAACAGTGAAAAATGGCGTGCTTTTCTTCGCTGTGTCAAACACACGTTTTGCAGCGTTGAATCTGATATAAAGGTTAAGAACAACGGATAGAAACGAATAGAAATGCAGCCCCTATTACAATTTGCCACCATCATACCTATCCACAGTGACTGACAATGGAGTATTTGAAATGTCCCTTTTAACGCTTTACATAACACACGCTATAAGTTTTCTCCGTATATGTACAACCATTAACAGTCGTTTATAATCGATATCTCGGAAGCAGCTTTCTTCGGCCTCATCTCGTACCTTACACAGAATTACAGGCTGTTCCATTTACAAAGACCAACCACAGCGATGAATGTAGTTAGGTCTTAATATAAACTGTCTCCCATTTTGACCCTTTCTGATCGAAATCGGAATTTATCGACCATTTTAGTAAAAATGCAAAAGGTGAAATTCCACGAAATCAAACTGGCGAGAGTTGGGCTCTTCAATCCAGGTGGACGGACAGATATGTCGATGCTAATGCTCGGTTTTTTAGAACTGTTTCAGATATGCGCCTAAAAAGTTTTGAATTTTAGGATCCAAGGTACAATCTCATTTCTGTGTTGGCAAAATCGAACCACACCCTGAAGATCCCCAGTGACAAAAGCCGATCTTTGGCCTGAATTCTATTTAGGAGGCTTACACAAGCCAAGTCAAACCACAGCTGCATCTTTCCAGTTTAAAACAGTTGCATATCATCTGACGATACACATTCAGGTTCGTAAAAAAAAAACGGTATCTGAACTATGCAATAGGCTTCGGAAGCAGACGATAATACGAGTGTGTGAAGACAGCGTACTTAATCAGAATTTTAGTACTAGGTAGCGGGATGTTGGTTCTTATTTAACGACGATGATTCAGCTTTATAGACGAAAGGTATGAAGATTATCATAAAAGTTTCGGAATGGTTTGTCTACCCGAGTCATGGTATCATAATATCCTGTCGTTATACTGAAGAAGCTGTAGAAAACCACCACAAACCTCAGCTGGGATAGCCGAGTGCTTCTTAGGGCATTACGTGCTCGCGCTTGCGTGTCGTGTACAGTCCTGTCTGGATTATACTTGCCATTATTTTGCGTGTGTGTCCCTGTAGACTTCCACAACTAAGAGGAACACAGACGGAAATGAAATTTTTACGGAAATTTTATGAATTGACGTAAGATTATGAACATTAAAGGGGACAGTTTATCTTATCTCTGTGTTGTTGTCGCGTCTTGCGCAGATTGTGAAATCCAACTCTTTTTTCTGAGGGACATTTTTGCGATTCGCTTAATCCTTCAAGGTAGATGTTGCGGTAGTACCTTAAAATAGGCCACGACCCCTTTGTTACACATTTCAGGCTACGTAAGCCTTATAATCCATGCAGATTTTTGTTTCCATTGACGATTAAAAGAGAGAGAGAGAGACAGTGTGTGTGTGTGTGTGTGCGTGCGTGCGCGCCTAGGACTGATTAAATATCATGTTTGTAGACGAATGGTTGTTTATGTACGGTTTTAATACCTGTGGAGCCCTCTGTTAAAGCTAAGTACCACATTTACAAAATTCTGACTTTTTCTTTAACGAGGGAGTTTGCCTGAGGCGTGTGATTGATGCCGGATTAACAGACGTTCTGATTAGTAATGACGTGCTGGAGGCGTGGAAGGAGATTTTCGGAAGGCACATTATTCAGGGTGTTCGTTTTAAAATGCAAAACAGCGTTAATATAGGACTACATTTAGTAATACAGTATTTTAAAGGTTACACTTTGTAGCGTAACACACAAATTTTCGAAAGATATTTTGCAGTTTATTAAGTTTACTTATGCTTATGTGTTTTTATTTATTGCCTAAGCAAGATGGAACTTATTACGACTCACTGTGACTGAAAATCTAAACTCTCCAACAAATATTAGTAACAGTCTCCCATATCGAACTTTAACAAATGTGACTGAATGCGACGCCATGTTGTCTGGTAGCTATTCACTAACTGCCGTCCGTTTCGTACGCGTTTTGTAGGAACATGCTTTTGAAGATGGAGGCAGTAGGTCGACAGCTGTCAGACTATACGGCGTCACATTTCAGATGGCAATAGTCTTTGTAGTCTTCGCCGTGAAAACTCGAATTTTGCATTTATAACTTTTGTCCAACTATTTAGATACTGATTTTGGTTCATAGACAGATGGATGTATATGATAACCGCAGGATGTGGTCTTTTATTTTTAAAAAAAGCCCACAAATGTAATCACTGTAATTACCTGAAAATATTGTTCAGTATGCATTACCTGTAAAAGGTAAAGCAAACCCTATACAGGCCTGGACAGGCCCTGAGGGCTCCAGTAGGTTGAGATTCCCAGAATTTCCAGACAATCAGCACATGAAGGTGGTAAGGTTGTCAGTCCTAAACACCGGCCGCCTTTACCTCCAGGATACTTTCCTGGTACTCATTTCTGTTAGAGGCTGAGTCGACTCCACGGCCATAGTGCAGCCGGAAAGATTCAGTCAATGAAAAACCTTACCTGTAAATATTGTTAATAACGTGTGTGTAAAATTAAAAAAAAAAAAATTATCCTGCAATAGAAATATCGAAACTTGTAACCACATTTCAGGCATAAAATTAAGCCGCATTTCAAAATTTCGAGTAGACATATACGAATACATTGCGTTTTGAAATTTTCTGTCTACATTGTTGCGCTACATTCCGAAACACGTAATGTGAAAAGTAAGCGACAGCAGTAATAAAGGCGACGGAAGGACGGATGCTTGAAGTAGGTTATCACGAAGTTGCTCCAAGCAACGTTAAGTTCACTGGCCGTACATATCAGTGATAGCTAGTGTGTGTTGCATTGTGCAAGGGGGTATATGGACTGTGTCTTCTGGAAGTGCAAGGAAATACGCACAGCAAAATAGTAATTAAATTACATGAATTTAATTAGTTTCTAGTTACTGTAACGGGTTTGTAAATTTAAATTTTATTAACTGCTTAGTAAATTTCATGGAAGCTAGTGTAGAGTTTATTCCGATTTAGTGTATTAAAAGCCCGGGCAGACCATCTAAATTTCGTGCTGAACACTTACGGATTTACTGTTGGCCCTTTGCCAAGTGTTCGAGTTTACACAGTCCCGGTTCTTACTTTTTGGGATTGATGAGGATTTCGGGAGAGGGCGAGAGTGAAACGTTTCGGGATACGTCAAGAAATTTACTATGAAACTTACGTTAAGAATTAAAAGTAACAATTTAAACATTTTTTGTTGTTATTTTTTTCATTTTTATTTTTATTACTGTTGTTAATGTTACCATCTTCATTATCATTATAACTGGTCAAATTTTCTTTGCTTTCCATGCATAAAGTCTGTTTTTCGTACTTTCTGTGTTTTGTATCAAAGTGCAGTGCTTTCGATATAAAACGTTACTTCTATATGTAAGAAATAAATGACCCAGGGCAGTTTGATGAAAATCCTTAAGCATACAACAGTATCTTTTCGCGGAAAGGGGTGTGGGGATTTTTGAAATTCAAAAGTTTAACATGAAATACGAAGGTTTAAGCCAGTGGTTTAATGTCGTCAAGTTAAGTAATTACATGGAAACCACAAAGGTGAGAATTTAATATGCTCCATATCAGTGCACTATATCACATAAAAGTAATAATCACCAACATCCCTGAAGATTACCCAGCGGGGTTGAAACATGTAGGAGGTTTTTGTAGTGAAGATAATATACGCATTGTGCATTTGTTGGTGATTCTTACTTTTAGAGGTGAGAATTGTCTGATATAACACGGTAGTATTATTTTTTGTGGAACCCTGTGGCTAAATATAACGAATTATCGGGTAACACCTGTAAAATAAACAGTAATTTAAATGCGTAAATGAAATAAAACGTTTTAAAATGTTAAGCTTTTTTAAAAAATAAAATATTTGCCCACTTTTTTCGCAACACAAAACCTTGTTGACTTAAACTGAAAAGAAACCCAGCGCCGGTTATACAATAAGATGAGGAGAAAAATACAGAGTTTCAATTACAAATTGCCAAATTATATTTACAAAATTCATTGTAATGGAAATGTGCCTGCGGAAGCCCTGAAAGTTGAAAGCGGAACATCCGGACTCTACAGAACACAGTGTGATTACCGCTGACCTAGAAGTCTGGAGGACAATTCTTAACTGCTACTACAGCATGCTCATTAATTGCTTACCGTTGTTCCGGTCCCATTTATCAAACTCCAACTTATACCATCTTTCAGTATATCACTTGGTCGGTTATACGATCAGAAAATGTTAATATTTTCACAAAGTGTGGTCTTCCGGCTTAAGAATTTGGCAGGGGGTATGAAAAATCCTTACCACAGGAAGACCGGCGTGTCGCGAAATTTTATACAGATCAATTTACTCTCAGGTATCTTAAGAGGCTACTTGAAATAGGATAATGTGTTAATATTAATGTTATCTTAAAGAATAAGGATGGTAGGTTGCGATACGCATGTCAGGTCTCGGGCAGAAAAAAAGGCGGGGCTTAAGAGAAAGAAGATTTCGGAAACAAATCTGTCGAAGTGCGTTGTAATTGTAAGTTTGTAGAAATAAAAGAAGACAGTAAAATGTAGTAGAAGGAAAGAGAAAACTGCGCATATGTATTTTCAGCAGAACTACGTGAAACAGGTTACATGCAAATTTTTTTCTGTCTTGTTATTGCAGATGTTACTGGAACACGCCAGTTGAATGCCAGGCTTCATGCAGTACGCTATGAATGGGAATTACCAGGGCTTCACCAGAATGAAGGTACAGCTTATACTAACTAACTAACTAACTAACTAACTAACTAACTAACTAACTAACTAACTAACTAACTAACTAACTAACTAACTAACTAACTGACTGACTGACTGACTGACTGACTGAGTGACTGACTGACTGACTGACTAACTAACTAACTAACTAACTAACTAACTAACTCCATGGAGCAGAGGCCTTCTTGAGAAGCTAACAGTTACTCAGCTAGTCAAGCAATCCCCCTCATTTTATGGAACCCGAAGGTTCATTACCGCATTCACAAGAGCCCTGTCCCTATCCTGAGCAGCCAGCTCAATCTAGCCCATGCCCCCATCCCACGTCTTGAAGATCCATTTTAATATTATCCTCCCATCTTCGCCTGGGTTTCCCAAGTGGTCGCCTTCCCTCAGGTCTCCCCACCAAAATCCTGTATACAACTCTCTTTCCCCCCTCCGTGCTACATACCCCGCCCATCTCATTCTTCTCGATTTGATCACCCGAATGATCTTTGGTCATGAGTACAGATCATTAAGTTCCTCGTTACGTAGTCTTCTCCACTCCCCTGTCACATCGTCCCTCTTAGGCCCAAATACCCTCCTCAGCACCCTGTTCTCGAACACCCTCAGTCCTTCTTCCTCCCTCAGTGTCAGGGACCAAGTTTCACACCCATACAGAACAGGTAAAATTATAGTTCTGTATACCCCAATCTTAGCTAAGCTTATATTCACACACAAACTACCGGTTACTAGATATGTGAGTATTAGTGGTGGGCATTTCTTCTTAAGCCGTAATCCACCATTTGACAAACGTTTGTCACTTGTAGATACACGCCACGTCGTGGGAACGTTGTGCTTTTAGACATATTGACCACTTGTCCGTTTCCTAATGACTGTCCGTAAATGTGCCACAAGTCAGCGGGATCACCAATTTTCCTTTACTTTCCATGGCAAGACTTGCTGCTTTCCCACGACTCCTTTATGCTGGACAAGCAGACGAGGGACATGTGTGGATACACAGTCAGGATCATTCGGTACGTGGAGTGATGGGAATGGCCAAGCGTATGAGTCGTGGGAACGCGAGCGCAATGGTCAAGCAAACATTTGGCCAGGGCCGACCTGAGCCAAGTGGGCGCCCCGGGCAGGTTAATAATTTGGGACCCCTTAAAACCGATATTCTTTAAACTTTTTCGGCCTATAACAGGGCTGGCAAAGCTTTTTGATAACGCTTTGCCAAACTGCAGATAATTTTCGCAGAAATTCTTTCGCGTGTGGAAACCCAAATTTACTAGCCCCATATTTCACATTATTCTAGTAATGTCTTAGTGCCCGTTATAGTTTAGCGTCCTGGACATGTGCCCGGCTGGCCCGCCCCTCAGTCCGGCCCTGCATTTGGCAATTACACCTAAGCATGAAGGTTTGCCACCTAAAACTGTCGTGAAAAGAGCAGGACAAATGTTCTCTTAATACGCTGCACAATACACAAGTATTGGCGCATTTTTCAAATATAACGCAAATTTAGATACATCCCCATACACAATTGTCACCAGGAAACCATGTGGCAAAGGTTGCTAAAAAAAAATTTCACTGTTAATATTAAAAAATCCGCAAGTTTAAGTTATCTGATGTATTGTGCCATATCGACTGGTAAATAGCAGCAGGCGTTTCGGTGTAGAACAGTGCCTCCATCCTCAGGTTCAAGCAGACCAAAAAACCTAGAGGTTCCTTATTGGCGTTGATGGATATTTCAAGTAGGTTACCATAAGCAAGCTTCTGGGAGCAACATACGCTTATAGGCCGTAAACAGCGTTGATACCAAGTGTTCATTTCACTACGCTACGTCTCTCCGAAACGTCAGGTACTATATACCAGTGTCGACCCGGCGTTACATCCCAGGAGACATTACATCAACAGAGTTGTTAGAACCTAAAATCTCATATTCAGAAATCAGTATGAGCAGTGGCGTTGCTGCCGGGGGCAGCGAGGGGAGGAAGCGAGTGGAGCTGCCGTCCCTGGCAGCACAGCATAAGTGGCAGCAAAGTGAATACTTTAAATGAAAAAAGAATTGATGTTATGCAATCAACAATTTTTAAATTATTTTGCCAAATAAAAGGAACTGTAGCAAATACAGTGGAACCTCGGTTATGCGACATTCAAGTGACCGGAAGATTTTGTCGTATAACTGAGGGTGTTGCGCAACTGAGTATGCCAAAAAAAACAATAAGTTCAGAGAGCGTCTATAAATACCTGTAGGACGTCTATAGTGTAACTGCCTGCAGTGGGCAGGGCCTTAGTGTTGTTGCAGGCTATGAAATGCTGAACGAGAATTTTCACGAGGATTTGGGAGTTCCGTTTTTTTTCCGAACACATCAGCGCTCTAACCTAGAGTTCTCCTCCTCCTCCTCTTCCTCCTCCTTCTTTTTCTTCTTCTTCTACTTCTTCTACTTCTTCTTCTTCTTCTTCTTTAGGGCCCGTCAGCTTATGCCCCGGATGCACCTCAGCCTTAGGTTCATTGTGCAGCCCTAAACACTCCATTCAGCACAGGTTCAATAACCCTGTGCCTCTTATATAGAGGCAAAGGTCCCTTACTGAAGCTGTGCTTGGTTCAGCAAACAGCTTCCCGAAGAAATTACAGCGCAACCGAGAGTTACGGCTCGAAGTTAGCTGATGTGGGGAACTTCTAGTTCGACAGCTCGGCAGATACGCTGGCCGAGGGCTGACCCGCGTCGCCTGGCGCGCTACTCATAGGGACTGAGATCAGTAGACCAGTCGCGGTCACCTGCAACATGGTGGCAAACTGAAGACGAATCGTGCCCAGCCGGGCACTTTTCGGTTACCCTGACTGAGGTTTTTTCGTGATTTTTCCTCAGTTGTAAGGTGAATGTCAGGGTATAAGTGTAAAGTCGGAGCACAGCCCGCACTCCCCCCTCTCCCGGGCACAGCGGCTTCACCAAAGTGCCCAATAAGTGATACACTCAAATATGCCACTCTGGGTTCAAATCCCAGGGAGCCATCCAACCAAAGTGTTCCTCTCTAACTAGGAACACTTTGTGCTCTTACAGCCGTAGCCTTAGTATACCAAATGCCGGCACTAACAGAGACTATAATTCCTTAGTGCAAGCGTAATCCCTAGTTATAGTGTAAGGTGTCAGTTTTTCAGCCCAGCAACGGGTTAAAACGCAGGAATGGCTAGATAGACCCAGGGACGTCGACTTTTCCTTCGCGCACTTCTCCGCCATTAGTTAGCTCTTTGGTTAGTTGCGGACTCGTCTTCTGCGACGTGTTCTTCACTTTGCCCAAAATCCGTATCATATCTTCCACACTGAGTGCACTCCCTTTCCGCTTCGTAATCATGATAACACTGCACCGTAAACAAACCTGACTGCACTAGACCTGCTCGACGGCTGACGGGAGGCGGCCGATGAACGGCTACTGAACCCGCGGGAGATTAGACGCCCGCTACCTTGTGGCACTACGTTCTGAGGTGCAATGCGACGATCAGATGAAAAACAGAGGACCTCTCTATCTCTGCCAGTTAGGCTGTCGGCGCAGAGAAAGGATGACGTATAAGTGAATAAATCTTTGTCGAGCGGTCTGAAAATTTAGGTCGTACGAATGAAAACGTCGTATAAGTGAAAGACGTACAACTGAATATATTCTACTACGGTCTCTTATGGAGTTTCGCCGGGATCATCCGAAAACCTCGTATAACCGGATGTATCGCACAACTGGATGTCGTATAACCGAGGTTCCACTGTAATTGTAATTTTTTAGATTCGTAATTTCTCTTAGAGCCAGCCATTTTGATTGCTCGCCCCGTGCGCCAAGAAAACCCTAGCTAGACCATTGCGTCTCACAGCAGTTTCATCACCACCGGTACGAAGACGCTGACCCTCGTAGAATCAGTTCTAACTAGTCCTGATTTTTTTCGCACCTTTCTAATTACGTAAGCACATTCTAAAGCGAAGAAGAAAAGTCACTCAACTCAAATAATCAGTAGAAGTACTACAAAACATATCAGATCAATAAGATACGCAGCTGTCGCACTCTTCTGACTGCAAGCAACTTTAACAGCAAACAGTCATCAAGTTGTCTAGCCTACTCGGAAGGAAAAACTTCCAACAAGCCGCCTGCTCTCTGTTGAGCCAATTGCTCATCCTGTGTCGTGATGAAATAATTAACTGCTGTCAGTTCGTGACATCACTGTTGGTGTTGGTAAGAACAGAGCTTGCAACGTCTCCCTAGTTATTCAGTCGGCACGTAATGTAATTTACGGGCTGCGTCAAAGTAAATGAAGGAAAGTGACACCGCCCACGCAGATTGCTTTGTAGGTAATACTGCTTTCCTTATTGCCACATTTTTAGAAGACAAAGCGTAGAATAACAGCCCTGTAGACGTCACTATAAACTCACTACAGCGATAAGTTCTACATTGTTATTCAGGAAAAGGAGCGTAGCTGGTGGGGAGTGGTCCGGACGCCTCGGGTTGGCAAAGTCCCAGGGGTAGCAAAAATGAATAGATCTATTTTTAAATAAAAAAGAATTGATTTTGTACTTTTAAGGCATTTTAAATTATTGTACCAAGTGAAAGGCAAACAAGTAAATGAGTGATTTTTAAGGTTAACAATTTCTGTTAGGGGCGGCCATTGTTATCCTTCCCCCAGGCGCCTAAAAGTCTAGCTACGCCACTGTTCGGGTCACGGCGAGGTAACTGACGACTTGTCTAAAGTTCTTTACTTGGCCTCTACAGGCAAATATAAAACCGCGCAATCGGTCAACGCTGCTTCCTTCAGTCCACTTGGCATCAGATCAACATTTGCGATCAACAACCCACTTCAATGGTGACCAGAAATTAAAAGAGCGACTTGAAATAACTTGGGAATCAAATTTAATTAATGAAAAATGAGAACAGAAATACAGACACAGTATTCAGACCTGTAGCAAGGGCTAATCTGTTTGACTGTTTTTAAGGTCCAATGGTAACTATGCTTACCACCTCCTGTAACAAGAATACATTCTCTGTAGTGCCCAAATATTGCACTCATATCTCAATATGATTGCCACAACAAATAACGATATCTTCCATAAACAGAATTAAACCTTTGAATACGTGGTGAGTCTGACCTTTGAATTCATAGTAGGCCTGGGGAAATGAAGGGGTCTCTTTTGATATTAAAAAAAAAATTGAAAATACTTCCCTGTCCACTGATCCCCGATTCCTGAAGGAGTATTGCTTTTTGGAAGGCTCCCAGGCTTTGCCCGTTTTTCCTTCTGGTAAGATCAACACGTAGATGGAGATGGGTATGAAGCATTGGTGGAATGATATTGACAGGAGAAAGCCGAGGTACTCGGAGAAAAACTTGTCCCAGTGCAAATTTATCCACCGCAAACCTTACATGGGCTAACCAGGGATCGAACCCGGGCCTCCGCGGGGAGAGGCCGGCAACTAACAGCCAGATCCACAGCACTGTCTTTTCCTTTTAGTGGTGAAGGGCCCCGCAGCAGACACTACGGACGCACTGCAGCCATGAGGCTTATTGTGCAACCCTATGATGAAAATGAAGAAGATGATGATGATTTTTTGTCCTTTCCTAGTAATGGAGCACCGGTGGAATGAAACTGACAGGGGAAAACCGAAGTACTTGGGGGAAAAACCTGTCCCAGTGCCACTTTGTCTGCCAAAAATCCCAGATGGACTGACCCCGGGATCGAACCCGGGCCTCTGCGGTGGGATAAAAAATTGTATCTATATTATACACAACTCTTCAAGTCGCGCATCACACTAAACACATTCCTCATGCAACAGAAAATGCAACTGGTGGATTCTTTACGTTTCTTAGTCCTTTTACCTCTTCTGCCTACTCACAGTAGGTGTCGAGGTTGTTTATTTTCACTTGATCACACTCACAAACCACAGTCGGTAGGACTCCTCTGGACGAGGGATCGGCCCATCGCAGAGACCTCTACCTGACAACACAGACACTCACAAGAGACAAACATCCATGCCCCCGGTGGGATTCGAACCCACGATCCCAGCAAACGCTCGGCCGCAGACCTACGCCTTAGACCGCATGGCCACTGGGATCGGCGAATTCTTTACGTGCAAGAGAAATAGTCCTTGTTTGCTGCGAATCACGCCACACAAAAACACACTGTGTGAACAAAGCACGTTTTCTAATTTTAACCCTGACAGTACCTGTAGTCAAGCGTTAACCGACTGGTGTTTATAATGGACAGGTTCTGTGATTCCTGTGACGTAAGAACTGAAGTTTTATATGCAAATTAGAAGAAAGTCAGTGTTGGACGGGTTGATATGCAGCGCATTTTATACGGATTCTGCAAATACTGTATACTGTCGATTAGCTGCGAGCGGTTTGCGGTTTATCCATGCAGGATCGTAAGTTGATAATGACTAATGACGAAGGCAGGAAATAACGTGATTAACCCTTTAAAGACGAAGCGTATTTGCTTTATATAAGGACTCAGTGCGTACCGCGCTGTAAACACTCTCCACTTCGGTTATAAAAACCAGTCTCTTAATGTTTTATAAGGCAAAAGTTGCTGTTTGTTCTGAGATCCGTACAAAACACATAATCGCAATGTGGGCACCACGTAGAATTTTTTAGTGTTAAACCTGGTAGTATGTAAAGTTACCGCTAGGGTTTAAAAGGTTAAGCACCGAGTGCTCGAACGAAATCCTCAATACAAACAAAAACCACGGAGTATTTACTTAAACAATAAGCGTAAACTGTGTTTGTATTATGTACATAATAAATAAATTAGAGTTCGTGTTTCTGCATTACCCTCCACCACCTCTCCGCCTTTACCACAGACAATAGAGAGTGCAATGTAGTTGGATGTAAATCCGAATGAGTTTTCTCTTACATTAAAGATGTTAGGTACATTCTTATGATAATAATTCGGTTTTTGTGTCAACTAACTCCCCAGAGCAGGCTCCCAAAAAAAAAAAGGGCTGTAAAAGGCGAGAGAGGCACACAGCAGTAGAAAGCATACAAGACAGACAATGCACGCATGAAGTAAGATTGAGGCGCGTTCGCGTAACTATTATTGCCGTGGAAAAGTAAGAAGTATACATATTATGAGTGTGTGTCTGTATCCTTAGTTATCCAGTATGCAGTGCGCATGCGCCGTATTGTACTGTCATCTGTGGCCTGTCCGGCTGTGCCATATTTTTCCACGTTATATCATAAACCGTACGATTTTCGGAATAAAGTTATTGAACATAAAATGTGTTTCGATTTTCTCTACAGTTTTTTTCTGAATTACTGCTCATTCTAAGAAAAACTCAGCGAGATATTATCATAAGCGCGTGTAGGTAATCATGTAAAGTCCGTTATTCTTGTCAGATTTTAATGAAACTTGACTTTTCTTGACACATTTTAGAAAAGTACTCAAATATCAAATTTCATGAAAATCCGTCCAATGGGACCGAGGTGATTTCATTCGGACAGACACAGCCAGGCGGATGGACACACGTGACGAAGCTAGTAGTCACTTTTCGCAAATTTGCAAACGCGCGTAAAAATGGGTGTCATTACACTTCCTATCTTCCATACCCTTTTGTGCTATGATACATAATCAAAAACAGGGACTTAATTAAACTTGTCTCTGAAACATGTTTATTAAATACCTTTTGCAATGTATTCATTGAATTTGTGGAAATCTACGAGTCGTTAGCATAATTGCGTCAAGAATTTTCAGGAGAAACTTTACGAATAATGTCTATAGAAAAATATCCATAGCAAGAGAGGCTGGTTGCAAGTCTCTTTATGTCTGCAGCTTGGAAAAGATTGCATGCAACCACTTACGCGCAAACTCAAAATCATCCACTCGAAAGATGATTGCTACTAAAATATAAAGAACAGTAGCATAATTGTTTCGTAGTCCTTCCCTCTTCTGCCTGCTTGTTCACAGCAGGTGTAGAGGGTTGTTTATTTTCACTTTATCACACTCAAAACACACACCACCGTCGGTAGGACTCCTCTGGACGAGGGATCGGCCCGTCGCAGAGACCTCTACCTGACAACACAGACACTCACAAGAGACAAACATTCATGCCCCCGGTGGGATTCGAACCCACGATCCCAGCAAACGCTCGGCCGCAGACCTAGGCCTTAGACCGCGCGGCCAATGGGATTGACCAGTAGCATCATTTATATCTTTTATCAGATATGAAGTCAAACATTAGAGTTAGTTATCAGCAATTAATACGATGTCAGAGAACCGTCATTTCTGACAGGAGATGACGCATGCATCATGTGCGTTTGACGTCAACTATGCTATGTGCAAGACAACAAGTAATAGACAACTAACACGTGCCTAGTGATCTAGCATAGAGCCATTATGGTCCGCCTGGATCAACATCGATCTGGATAAATCCAAATTTGTTGGTGCATGGTCAATCCAATTTCATTTTCTATGTTTCCTGTCATTTATAAACAGCATTGTATTCTGAGATTTGGGGTGGTTTTAGAGTGGAGATGACGACAAGTCAGTTCTTCAGGTATACGATGTCGTGACAATTGGTAGACAGTTCGAAGTAGCTTCCTGTCCCCATCTTGAGGACCTAACTAGTCCAAGAAGAGGGCTACGTAAACCTTGAAGATGGAAGCATCACGCTTCTCAGAAACTATTTGACAACTTACACGATTCATATCTCGGAAGACTTTCATCTTCTTGAATCTTCGAAATTCCTGGCATTTATAGCCTGTAAAGACTTATATTTTAATATTCAACGTCCCGGTTGGCGTGTGCTTACAATTTTTCACATAAAAAACAGTCAACAGCCAACACCATTTTATCTCTCTTTATTGGGAGACTGAGCAACAAGTTTCGGTCTATGTCGTGAATATCATCAGGCGCTTCTACAAAAATATGAATATTAATCCTTTAAAGACGAAGCGTGTCTGTTTTATATAAGGACTCAGTGCGTACCGCGCTGTAAACACTCTCCACTTCGGTTATAAAAACCAGTCTCTTAATGTTTTATAAGGCAAAAGTTGCTGTTTGTTCTGAGATCCGTACAAAACACATAAACGCAATGTGGGCACCATTTAGAATTTTTTAATGTTAAACCTGGTGGTACGTAAAGTTACCGCTAGGCTTTAAAAGGTTAAAACTCTACTATTTAAAAAAGGAAGGCCTTGGATTTCACAATACGTTAAGATATACAGTTTTTGTGTATGTATAGGATAAAATAAGATAAAAAAGATACAGTGAATGATAAAATATATAAAGACGTATGCAGGTATATGAGACAAAGGAATAAAAATAGAGCCGACCATAAGATGAAGACGTGTATAATAATTGTTGATTTTCGCGCTAGCGGCTGCCACCAATGTCTGACTGGAAGTTTCGTCTACAGATATGCTGCGTGTGGGATGTGTGGAATACTTTTTTATTTTCTTGGGCTTTATTTCGTCTCCGATTTTTGGTTTCGGTTGTTAATATACCAACTCAAATTTATCTCTTTAAAGCTTTTTTTCTATTTTCAACAACATATATCATTTTTATAGATACGGAATACGGAAAGATTTCGCCCAGGCTTAACAACCAAAACCAAAAATCGGAGACGAAATAAAGCCCAAGAAAATAAAAAAGTACTCCACACATCCCACACGCAGCATATCTGTAGACGAAACTTCTAGTCAGACATTGGTGGCAGCCGCTAGCGCGAAAATCAACAATGATTATACACGTCTTCATCTTATGGTCGGCTCTATTTTTATTCCTTTGTCTCATATACCTGCATACGTCTTTATATATTTTATGTCCTTCACTGTATCTTTTTTATCTTATTTTATCCTACACATACACAACAACTGTATGTTTTAACCTATTGTGAAGTGCAAGGCCTTCCTCTTTTGAATAGCAGAGCTTTAATATTCATGTTTTTGTAGAAGCGCCTGATGATATTCACGACATAGGCCGAAACTTGTTGCTCAGTCTCCCAATAAAGAGAGATAAAATGGTGTTGGCTGTTGACTGTTTTTTATGTGAAAAATTATATAAGGACTTCATTTATTCTATAGAGGTTGTACACTGTCGAGTAATATTTCTTACTCATACGAGAAATTGGTTACGTGGGGTAAAATAAAATTCGTGAAAGTTGCCGGGGGGGGGGGGGGGCAGCCATGACAGTCTAGCCTACCTTCCTTCCTCAAACGGCACAATGTAAGTTTCTGGCATCACCTTGCTCTTTGTGTGTCCCCATGTCAATTTTTGAACATGTTGACAAACTTGCATGAGGCCACATCAAATTACATTTTCACTTTCTACACCCAGTGTTAACAAAATGGTGGAAACGCGAACTTGTCAGCTGGGAACGACAAGTGCTACTTATTGTAGGGTCCTGTAAAGACATATGGTAATGTACGCTGGAATCATAAGCAACTCTCTGAGAGGTGATATTTTGTATAAAGATACATAACAGCATGGTGGCCAAACGAAAATTTATGTGTCGATTTGAATGCGATAACTAACGTTCATTGGTGCTAGGTGTGTGAAACGTGGTAAGGTTACGTAACGGAAATATACTTACATGTACTTTATGAAATATTGTTTGTTAGGTAAAATCACAAACGAGGCGGCGATGCGAATTTTTTATGTTAAACTTAATGTATACAAAAAGTGCATTTAAGTAGTAAGTTCTGCAGCATCATCAAATAAGACAATGATGATGAGAGATAGCAACATTATATAGCCCAGAAACATGTTTTTTCACATACATAAGTTTAAATACGAGTATCTTGCATAAAGGCGGTAACAACATAATAATAATAATAATAATTATTATTATTATAATAATCCATGATAATAAAAAAGGAATACGTATACTAACAGATGTTGCAATTCTAGGAGGCAGAAATGTGATTAAGAAACAAGCCGAGAACATGGTAAAATATAAAGACCTTACGATATACATACAGCGCTTGTGGAATGTAAAAACAAAGGTGACACCGGTAATAAGACGGGCAGCCGGAACCATTTCAAAATCATTCAGAAAATACCTGAGCAACATACCGGGAAAGCACGAAATCAAGGAACTGAAGAAAACTGCCATATTGGGCACTGCACATATATTTCGGGAAGTATTAATGTAAAAGTACGAAACATTCAACATGGGAAATAACATTACATGTAGCATAAATTGTAAATATAGAATACCTGCAACACTGTATACCCTAGAAACGTGGTTTGTTGAAGGTACAGTTGTAAATAGCCTGCATAAAGGTGATAACGAATAATAATAATAATAATAATAATAATGGATGTGGGACTACAAATCTGTAGGTTAAGAAAGCTGGTTTCATAATTTCCTCTCGGATCTCCTTGTTTAACTGTCCTTGGTGTCACTTTGAGGAAAAACCCACATTAAAATAATCATGACAACGAGTGGTACAGCCGAGAACCTAGTTCCTCCCGCATAAAAAAAGGCATTTATCGCTTGATTTATTGTGTTTAATTTAGCGACACTTTTTCATCTGATCCTGCTATGTGTGGCGGAATGTAGGATTACTCTGTGAATAATGGTTTGAAAAGAAACTGGAACGAGCTATCGCAGCCTGTTTTAGGGTATCATAAGCATCTGATTCGACGTACTGAGAAAAAATATAAAGAGTCCCAGAATAGCTGGCTTTCCGAACAAGATTCAAGCCCGAGACCTTCATGTTACGATAGGATTGCTAATAAATGTGTCACAACTTTCTATTTTGGTTTCGGCTTAGCAAGTGTGCTCGATCAAGTTTGTTTTGCAACATTGGCAACTGCAAGTATAAATTACTACAGAAATGCTCTTGTGTTTTATCCTTAATATAATGCAGTTCACATCGGCAACTTTTTATTCTAAGTGACATCCCAGTGTGCTTCTTCATTAATATGGATTCACTTACACTTTAACCCCTACCGAGACGCGGCATACTGGTATAAACGTATGGCTGGCCGAGCGTGCGGTAGGCCTTTCTGCTTTTGATATGCAAAATTCCACTCTGTGTATTTTACTCCCGGCATTGATCTCACTTTCACTTTTACCCCTTTAGAATACAAAAGCCATGAAGAACTGTGACAGAGCCCTTTTATTAAATATCCTGTGGGTCTATGCAACAAGGCAGGCAACGTAAGAATATCGTAATATTTACCCTTTAACCCTTTAAAGACGAATCGTATTGGTTTTATATAAGGACTCAGTGCGTACCGCGCTGTAAACACTCTCCACTTCGGTTATAAAAACCAATATGTTGATGTTTTATAAGACAAAAGTTGCTGTTTGTTCTGAGACCCGTACAAAACACATAAACGCAATGTGGGCACCGCGTAGAATTTTTTAATGTTAAACCTGGTCGTATGTAAAGTTACCGCTAGGCTTTCAAAGGTTAAAGACGAAGCGTATCTGTTTTATATAAGGACTCAGTGCGTACCGCGCTGTAAACACTCTCCACTTCGGTTACAAAAACCAATCTCTTAATGTTTTATAAGGCAAAAGTTGCTGTTTGTTCTGAGATCCGTATAAAACACATAAATGCAATGTGGGCACCACGTAGAATTTTTTAATATTAAACCTGGTGGTATGTAAATTTACCGCTAGGCTTTGAAAGATTAAGGTGCGTTCGCGTAACAATTGTTGCCGTGGAAAGGCAAGAAGTATTACCTATTCTGAGTGTGTGTCTGTAGCCTTAGTTATCCAGCATGCAAAGCGCATGCGTTGTATTATATTGTCATCTGTGGCCTGTCTGCCTGTACCATATTTTTCCACATTATCTCATATAGGGCACGATTTTCAGAAGAAAAGTTATTGAATATAAAATGTGTGTTTTGATTTCTCTACAACTTTGTCTGAAAGATGTCATTCTAAGAATAATTCAGAGCGATATTATCATAAACGTACATTCTGTAGGTCTTCATGAAAAGTGCCCGTTATTCTTGTCAGATTTTAATGAGACGTCAATTTTCTCGACAGATTTGCGAAAAATACTCATACAGGGGCGCATCCAAGGAGGGGAGGCCTGCCCGGCTAAGCCCCCCAAACCCCCCAAAACCGAAATTTAAAAAACATATATTTTGTAGATACTACGATATCAAAAGTTTTACGTGATTTCCCCTTGAACTGAAATCAGCCACTGAAATCGGCTGATTATTATTACATAAGAATTTTGAAAACAAATTAATAAAAGTAAAAGAAACAAAGAGATAGGATACTGTGGAACATGTAGTTATATTTGTGTGTATATAAATGCAGTTGCGGACAGTGTTATTATGTACTTACATGATTTTTATAACATAATGTTTAAAATCAGAAATAATTTGTATAGCCTCTGGGTCATCCCCACCCCCCCCCCCCAAAGGAAAAATTCTGGGTGCGCACCTGTACTCATATATAAAATTTCATGAAAATCCGTTCAGTGGAAGCCAAGTTGGTATATAAGGAAAGAAGGACGGACGGACTTACGGACGGACAGACAAACAGGCATGACGAAGCCAATAGTCGCTTTCCACAATTTTGCAGACCCGCCTAAAAATGACAGAAGGTATGAGTGCGTTTCTTCTGTACACCCTCCAAATAACACGGTATTTGTACGTCATTACAGGAGAAGGGCCTGTCACTGGCTGCGTTTGCAACCACTGTCCTATTCCTGGTCCTCACAATCATCATGGTCACTGTCACACTGCAGTCGGCGTATGCTTGGCTTGTGATGGGATCAACCTTGTTCCTCTTTGTCACACTGTGCAGCTACAGTACTTGTGAGAAGACACACTGGCGGCGTACAACCATGCATTCTGATTCCATCAGCACAATCTCAGATGGACATGACAATGTTATGGTGGTATGTATAGACCTCAGCCCATACCTTTTAGGGTTCTGCAACTGACAGTTCTGTAATGACTGATTTCATTGTTCAATGTAGCAGTCAGTCTTGCATAATATTAATACATCAATCCTTGCCAACTACATGAAGTGCATTCTAAAAAGGACTGTGCTTGGCCTTATGGAAAACTGGAGATTAGAGAAACTTTGGAAAGTGCTAACATTGATTGAACCTTGGTTCCTATTCTATCACCAGAGACAAAAATTATGTAAAAGCATGTTAAAAGGATACATAAAAATTATTCAGAAAGTGTCAAATAGTGGCACCACAGTAATATCTGAAAGCTAGAAAACAAGCTGTGGGTGGATGTCATTACAAACATGACCCTAGCGAATGCAGACCTTATGAAGCACAAACCATAGATTTTTTCCCATGTGTATACATATAAAAAACCATGGATATATAAAACTGAATATCGTGAGTGGCAAAACTGAATATAAATGGAAACTTCAGATATTTGAAGTCTGTGGTTCTGAGGAATTACTAATTACTGTGTTTATGAGAGATGCCTGTCAAAATTACGAGTATATCGCAAGCATTTTGTTTGATTTATAATTAATATTATATGAAAAAGTATCTGTTTACAGTTTAAAATTCTAGTTCTAATAGTTCATATATATATAATGCTCACTAATTAATTCGTGTTTCTTGCCTGTCATAATAAAAGCTAATCAAAATATAGTACAAATTGTACTATGTAGGGTACAGACCTTCAACAGTTACAGAGACTGTTTAGCAATTAAATTCTTTACGGGGTTAGACAGCTGGCCTAACACCCAACCCCCTCTACATTGGAGGGCCTTGGTTATCCATTAAGGTATACTCCCTTAGCTAGTATGTCCCAATTATAGCGTCGGGAACTTGCTTTTCCGCCCTTCCACAACCTAGCCGCAAAAGCGTCGCCCAGGGGTCATGTCGTGGAGGTGTGTGGATAGGACTTGGCAGGAATAAGAGGCATTTCTCAGGCTTGTTAGCAATACATACTCTCTAGCATAGTATGTATCCTGAGACCTCATACTGCCCCTTTGGCCCCCAAAGAGTTACAGAACATTTTATAAATAATCATACTTTCTACAGTGCTATAAATGTATGCACATGAAACTAATTCCAGAGTTCGAGGACATATATTTCCAGAAATTCTGAATTTTATCAGATTATTTCTGAATGTGAAAAAAAGGTAAGTGTTTATGGCAAATACTCTTTGTGCTCCGTCACAACACTGTGCACAATGCAATAACACAATTTAACCCTTACTTTCATGGTCAGCCAACATGAAATTAATGCAGTAACAACTTTAAAAACAATACTGGACAACTGGACTGGCCAAACTCAGCACAAGCAATGTTAATAGTAACATACAAACAGTCTTGCAGTCTTTCTGAGATGGTATCGATATCCTGTATTTCTCAAAATTCCTCATTTTACTTCTTAGTTTATTGCCCCCCAAAGTTACCTCCCACCCACTCCCCAACCTTACATCTGTAGCTGCACTTCAAATGTGTCCTCTTCTTCTAGGGAGAACATAACAGAAACATTCTGCCATACTGGATTACTGATCTCCCACCAAGTTATGCAGCAGCAACATCACAGCAAGCTGAAAATGTAACTGGAAGAATCAGTCCACATATTCCTCCACCACCATACGCTATGGCAGTGGGGCCTCCCACCACTGGACAAAGTAGCTCAATAGCTTCCTCTACAGACAGTCATTCAGCAGGGCAACAGCATCAGCATCAGAATGGGAATATACACACACCTGACACCCTCACTCTACACCAACAACATCCTTACAGGATGTCTGTAAATTCATTACAAGACTGTGGGCCACCTGAACGTACCCACTCCCTAAGAATACCAAGCAACGTAGTCAGACTGTCGCCACCTGACTGCAAGCACAATGACACACACTCTCTCGACAGACACCTAGCTGAGCATAGAATAAAGAAAACAACAGATGACAACAGTAGCGAGTGCTAATGTGTGATTTATACAGATATATTCAAGAAGAGAAGTGACACAAGATGAAGTGATGTGTAGTGGAAGAAAGTAAACTTAATTTTTCATTCCTTGACTGGTGTTACTGCATGACTAAGAAGATCTTAACTATCTGCTGCAGGTGTCGCAGAAGTTACTACATTATGTTACCATTCAGTAGCGCATAGCATTAAGGCATGTTGTGTCACGATTGGCACCCCTGCTTATTCAGGAAGCCTCACATTTTAATCTCAGTTCAGACATTTAAGTATCATGACTGAGATTTATATTTTCCACAGTACCGCTAGGATAATTCTGTGACAGTGCCCATAAATGACCACGATTTCTTTCTAATCCACCTGAATTCATCATTCACAATCACGTCATTAGACGCTGCACGACGTACACAGTTATACAGTTCCAGCTGTTGCACATCTGTTCGTCTTTGGCAATTGCATCCTTCATGGAAACGTATCCATTTTATGAGGCTTTGAAATGTCTAGTACAGTAACTGAATGGTGACTCAAGGACAGACTGTAACAGGGGAAGGTGTAATTTTCCCGTATTTCCTCAGCACGGTAACAGATGGTGACATGAGATTGTTTTCCAGCTACTGGCATCACTTAAACCACAGAAAACATACTTGTGAAAAGGCGTGGTTTGTTCCTCATGTTTACAAGCTCAGTCATCAAGGTAAATAAAAAAAAAAAGAACACCTAGAAATTATCTAAGACTTACTTATAGTAATTCCAACTATAACATGGGCCTGGATTGCGTAGCTGGTATAGCAACTTGCTACAGGCTGGACAGTCTGGGGATCGAGTCCCTGTGGGGGCAAGATTTTCTGCACCCATCCAAACCGGCCCTTAGGTCCACCCAGCTTCCTGTACAAGGGGTACCGGGTCTCTTTGCTGGGCGTAAAGCAGCCAGGGAGTGGCATTAATAACACACCTCCATTAGTGTGGAGGCTGAAGAAATAGTAGATCTATACTTCTACTCCCCCTCTAGGCCTTCATGGCGTGTTCTAGTGTGAACTTCACCCTCATACCGACTATAATCCAAAACTCTCATTAAAAACTGATACACATAACACACAATACTGGTTATAAAGAGAATATTTTCACTAATCAAGAACATGATGCTGCTACATTAGGTAATGTGAGATCAGTGGCATCTCACCTAACCTACAGGAAAGATGCCATTGAAGTTTCAGGGTCAGATGTCTAATTTAAATTCTAATTTGCATTTTTTATTTTTAACTTAAAGAATGCCCATGCAGAATAAAAGGACCTCAAATAGTACTAAATAAAAGAAGAAAAGCCTGAATCATTTGGATAATACTTTATCTCACAAAACCAAGGAAATTCATGCTGCTAATTCATGGTCATAATTCACAATGCAACGGCTCAGATACATTGCATCTGGAACAGAAGAATGATGTCACTATGGTTCATCTGCAACCTCACTCTTTTCACTAACATCCTCTCCTACAGCGCTCCTACCTCTGAAACACTTTTTCTACAAAGCAATGCATGTTTGGACACAATCTCATCCATACAGAAATTAGCAATAACAATTTTTTACAATTATTGAAGGAGACTTGGCAGAAAGATGCAATGCAGTTCACTACCATTGTGGATTTGAAGTTTGTAGCATATACCCATACAATCCAAAGAATACACCACAGGAAGCATTATTAGTACTGACGTTGTTTTGGCTGCATCAGCTTCTAACACTGTTGGTGTAGATCAGGCCCACAGAACCTTTTATGTATTGCAGGCACCTTTGGCAAAATCTGGTCCGCACATGGGCAACATGAAATTCAATACACTGAATAAGATTGAATAGGTATACATATAACTATACATATAATTTTACCTGTGTGCTTTCCTATACATCATATGCAATAAAACATACTGATAATAATACGAAAAATTTATTAAAAATGCAATGCACAACCAAGGTTAGCACATTTTTGTGAAATGAATTAGTAATGTAATGTAATGTAATGTAATGTAATGTCTCCACAAATAAACACCTCATGAGTTTTCAAAGTTGCTTCAGTGTTCTATCTCGGATTTGACAGGGAAAGGGTTAATAGACATTTTCTCATTTTAAATGTCACTGTGGGCAACATAATGCTGTCTCACAGAAAACATGTCATCCACGAGCTACGAGTTGAGCAGGCCTGGCATAGATCAACCTCAAAACACAGGTCTTGGACATCAGTCATGAACTATATCAAATAGATATGCAGCCTCACCAGTGTGTCAATCAAAAGATGAAACACATGCAAGACCTTCTTTTGGAGATACTGCTCCTGTTCGTGTTTTGCATGCACTGCCAACATACAGAAAGAAGACAGCTATGATACTGACAAAGCAGGAACAAACTAAGTGGGTATGAACATGTTGACAGAAAACAACTGCTAGGAGAGGAAACTCTTGTGAGTCTAACACTTTAACCAAGGCAAATGACAGTACTGACTGCATGGCGTATAAAATGAAATACTACAACACAAAAAGAGCCCAAGTAGACTGATTAAGTGCAATGTCTGCAACATGTGGCTTCACAAAACTTGCACTAATATCACAGATATGATAACTGTACTCAGCAACAATCCTATGATTAAGCACTTCTAAAATTTCCAGTTGTTAAGAATTTTTCAGTACTCATGTTTATTTAGTGTGTTCAGTATACTTTTTGTTCATTTAATACTTCAGAAGCATCATGCTGAAATAATAATAAAAGTACACATTTATACCATTTTACCTGCTGTCATCTTATCCATGTCAGTCTGGTGTCTCAACTCATGAGATGGATGGAGATTCTCAAAATGTCAACTTACATATATATACAATTAAACTCGGCCATAACATCACGAAAGGGACTGAATATTATGTGCTGTTATAAACAAGTGTCATTTTAACTAAGAAGTAATAATGTTATGGTTAACAGTGACGAATTAATTTCTACCACAGAATATGTTATGTTATCTATGAGGTGTCGCATCAACCCATGTCATTATAACTGGGTTCAACTGTACACACACACAGAAGCTGCTAACTTTCTGTGCACACCATGAAGGAATATAGTGGAGTGGATGTACAGCACCACTTGTTCATAACCTCACCACTAGATGAAAATGAGTGGCGAGTTTCATGCCACAGCTGCTTTATTCACCAGGTAAAAAGCCCCAAGTACACATGAATATAGTTGTGTGGGCCCCAGTCAGTTATGGAACTGGAGAAGCGCTCTTGCCTCTGCGGCGAATTGAACAACAGTTCCTCAACTGTCCAGCCAGTAACTTTGTCACTATCTGTTATGTGCTCCAAAATACAGTTTCAGGACCCCACTGCACTCTGTCTACAGTACTTAAAAACAAAAACTTGATTATCTTCACCTGATACACTCTGTACTAGAACTTATACGTGCATTAACTGACGTGGGGAAAAAATCTGCCACAAGTGAAATGTAAATGGCAGGCAATGAAGATTTACAATTGACAAAATAACAATTACAAAATAGAATTCATTCTTTTAGATATCCTATGATAACGCTGAAATATGAAATAGAATAAAAATATTTCGAATACGTAGTAATATTACTAGTCTTTTAAAATGGATAACAAAATCATGAGGACTGAAATTAACAGCATTACCAAATACCAACATTACAGCTCTTAATAAGGTAATGAATACAGGTATTCCTTATGTGATGGAATGAAACTTTTTAGTGTTATGGTACCAGAATGCACCCGTAACCTGTCTGTGAAAGCCTTCTTTGGAGGAGAAACAATAACATTTCCAGACATAAAATTTAAATTCATGATAAGCCAAATACAGTATAGTAGATCATTCAGAACTGTAATATGCATTTTATGTTATACTGATAAATATCACAAGTGAGGTCACATATTACAGTTTGAACACACACATATCACATTTACATTCATGGACGTTACTTACAGCTGCAAGTGTGTTCTAAATGTTTTCACTGGTTGGCAAAAGCAACACAGATGATGCAACAACATTTTGTGGACCAAGGCAACTCACCCCACGCATCTACAGTCTTTAACATCTGTCAAAGAATGCTGTAATTGCAGTCTTTACCCCCTGGTAGCAACATGAGACAACAGAGACAGAGACCAGTCATAGTGCTGTAACATCAAGGATAATGTCTCTGCTGTAGAACACAACATTCCGATGTTATAATTCTCCTAAGCTGACCAATCTTCTGCATATAAAATCACAGCACACACACACACACACACACATAAAATATCAATAAATAGAAGGTACTTCATACAAGAGTTAAATAATAATTAATTCCACCAAAATGTTTATGCCCCTTAAGAGTTCCAAAATGGCAAGAACATGCTGCCACCACCACCACCACCACCACCACCCTGTTAGCTAATATATATGTGGCATCCCACCACTTCAAACTCGATGCTTTTAACTGTGGATCTGAAAACCCCTATTCCTTTTCTGAGAAAAATATATAATTATCTCTAAGCTAAACCTGGATATTGCCTTGTCAGCTGTCTCTGAGCATTAAGTTATGGTTTCATATCAGTTCAAGAATAAACAACAGCTATTTCCCCATACACCACAAACTTGACTCCTGTAACACAGACACAGTGTTTCCTGCAAGGTAGGAAATGAATTTCAAATACATTATTTAGATGAACTTCATGATTAAAACAGTTAAGAGATCTCTTTCTTTTATCCCTTAACTGCAGTTCAATGGGTGAAGAGGCTGAGAGGTGGCATTTTTTCTTATCCATATGCAAAATGAAAGTGCACAAATGGCTTGGAAATCCATTCTGATTTGCATGCATAATATTTGCGTGCTAATGATGTGAACAAACAATAATCATTCCTTATGTGTGGCAAACCTGCCCTGCAAAGTCACAAGATTCTTTACTAGTCATATCAGGGGTCAGAATTACTGAAATACACTTATAATAAATTACAGACTAGTTATATATTCTGTATTATTTCTATATATGTATATGTACACTATATATCAATGTACTTAAATGAAATTTGTACTTAAAACTAAATACCATTAAGTGAATAAATATCATCTCAGTTTTGTGTGTTTATATCTCATCTATCCTGGAGGGGTGCGTTCTCATTAGTAAAGTATTTTACAGCAAGGTCATCTTAAAGGGTGATGGTACTGTGTCTGTGCACACGCCTGACTGCATGTGTTTTGTGCGATAACCTAACAATACCTGAATACAATGACTGAGCCTCATGACATGTGGTATGCACATTATTTCACCAAAGGTCACACCCCACTATACTTTTGATTTCACTACAGTCAATAATACCTACACAGAGACTATTAAGACCTCTGAAGTGGAAGCAACACTAAAATTCTGTGTGGTGGTATGAAATTCGATGGTTAAAAAGATTAACTGAATAGAATTCAAGACAGCAAACACAACAGTTACAAGTTACAGATAAGATAAGATAAGATAAGATAAGGAAGGAAGGAAGGAAGGAAGGAAGGAAGGAAGGAAGGAAGGAAGGAAGGAAGGAAGGAAGGAAGAAAGGAAGGAAGGAACAAAGAAAGAAAGAAAGAAAGAAAGAAAGAAAGAAAGAAAGAAAGAAAGAAAGAAAGAAAGAAAGAAAGAAACAAACAAACAAACAAACAAAGCGATTATCTTACATTTGAAACAATATTGGGATTGTTAGGCTTGGAGGGATGTTTTCTAATACTGGAAATACATGGGTAGATTGTGGTAAAGATACATAAAAATATTGTTTGTAGAACTATGTGTAAAGCCTGTGAACTGCAAAAAGCCCAGTGCTAAGGAGATGCAGCCTTCTGCACAAGTTGACTTGACTAATAAATATCTGATTTCATTTGTGTGGTGTACAATTATGAAAAGCTTACAATTTTGATTAAGCCTGCCATGATTATTAAAGCACATTTTGTACCTTAATTATCCTCAGGTTTGGTGTCTGAAGAGTGAATCCTGTGTTTGAAAGCTCTTTCTTTGTTACAAAGAAAATGGCGTCCACCAAAATTTCTTCAGTAAAATCCCCCTACCCCATCTTGGGGTGAAGAAAATAAACATTAAAAGCTAACCTGCAATACTGAAATCCACGTTGCTTAAAAACAATTTGGCAAAGAATTTTTTGTTGGCCACTGAATGACGCTCTCAGAATCAGAAACTATGTACTTTCAAATGCTAGGATGATCGGCAAACTGATGAAGCAGCTGTCGCCTAATCATGGTAACAATGTGACATTTACCTGCAGACACTGTGGAAAACGATGAATACTGCTGCTACAGCAGCCTGTTTGATGAAATTCTTACACAGAATCTAAAATAACTAAGGGGGTACCTGCATGAAATCAATGTTTAATTTTCAATTTTATATTCATACAACAAAATGTAACAACTTGACATTTGAAATATAATATACTTTTATGGAACATAAACATTTTTATAGGCATGGTGACAATGTGAAAATCTCATAATTTTCATGTAGTGGAAATAAAATTTTAACCATCTGCTAAGTCTGACAAGTAGCTCTTTGCCGTACACAACATATCATTGTTTGAAAAACTACCAACTATCAACAAAAGATGTTAGATGAATAATTTACTTAAAAAAAACTGCATTTGTTGTCACACTTTCTCATACATGTGATAGTAACCAAGATGGTTAAATTATGCATAATATATGAGATGTGAGGTTTCCTCGGCTGCAAAAATTTCTAAATTATGACACATTCCAAGCTTTGAGTACATTTTTGGATTGCAAGCATTTAGTATCTCTCCCAAAACTAGAGATGAAATTACATAATATGGACCATATGTGAATTCTATGGATACCTACAACTTTTATCCAGAACTTTCTCTGAAATGGATATCTGCAGAGGGAAGCTTAAATATTAGACCCAAGTTTCTCACAGCAGTGATTACGAAGAACATGCCACCATGTAGACTGGTGGAAACGTACTGACATTCCAGAAGAATACTCTGGTTCCACCTCAATGACAGAAGGTCACATAACAGAAACTGGTAGTTTCCAAAGGTGAAAAATGTATTTAAGCCCATAAGTAACACTGATATCAAAATCAATTAAAGTAAATTAGAATCAAACATGGTACTGGTTGTATAATAGAATCAATGCTTACCAAGTTTCATCAAAATCTGTTAAAGAACTCAAAAAATGCATGTGCAGGAACTTATTCAGGCTCTTCAGATTCGGGTCTTAAGAATGAACAAAGGTGAGTCTAAATCAAAATGGTTTCACAAAGTTTGGTGTAGGTTTATAATGTCAAGATTCATAAAAAGGAGTCCCACTCTTAATGTTAATGGTAGTGGGAGTTACATGTAAAAACAAAAATTCTTTCTGAAGCATGCACAAAGTGTTGGATTTTTTATTGCTATTTTATTTGTCAAATGTGATCAAAGTAATATATATTTCTCAAAATACTTTCTGAAGCATGCACAAAATGTTGAAATTTTCAATACTGTTTTACACTTTCAAACGCCACTGTAAGGAAAATATACAGAACAAATGCATATGAATTCAGTTCATTACCCGAAAGAAGCCTTACAAGATAGTTTGTAAATAAAATCAGTATTTCCCTTAATTTATTTCATCACTTCCAGCACCAGGTCCTCTTCAATAATACAGAGTCAGAATATTAAGTCCTACTAGAATTAATTAATTCCACAACTTAATATTTCACAGCTAAAAACAGATTCGGGAAGGACAAAATAAACATTTTCACCCAACAGATCATTTTAGGAGAAAACAAATGCTTGCAAACAAACAAAGACATGTACATACTACAGAGAATCTGCAAAATAAGTCTGGTTATCTGCAGAGTCAACTGAGTAAATTACAAAAATGTTACACATAAGGAACACGTTTATTATGTACCTATCATTTCTTGCTGCTCTTATGTTTGTCTTCATCTTTACGATCTTTCTTGTCCTTTGATAAACTGCCAACAGCTTGACGGATGGCCTCGCTCTGAGGATCTACACCAGGTAGATTCTCCAGCACACTCTGCAGGAAGTCAGGATCATTCATCACTTCAGAATAATCCTCTTCTCCTTCTACCTCCATTGGTATCTCCTTATCTTTCTTGAGTTCCTTACTATCATCTTTTCCTCCAGCCTGATCCTCTGTATGAAAGGAATTGGTTCACATCAGAACAAATTTGCTATGTTTAAATCAGAGAGTGTGAGGTATGATATTCTCAAAATAGTGGCATAAAGACTATTATTTTCTTCTGGAATTGGACATTGCACAGTACATGTATGATAAAAATTACCAATATTTTAGAGAAACAGACTGCCTTCATCTTCAGGGTAGAAGTGTGGTGGAAGGACAGACTGACGCTTCTGTCCTGAAGATGCAGGCTGTAGGTCTATCACAACATCAGGTAATGTCTATCAGACTACACAGCATCATATCCCCTATGACAGTATTCTTCAATTCATAACATCTATCTAAAAAGAACTTACCCCTCTGGAGCAGCATGCATAGCAATCTAAGAGTCACCCAGTTAGTCAAGAAATTCCGTCTTTTATATAATCAAGAGATTTGCCATCATGTTCACACACCCTGGACCCTATCATGAGGCAGATGAATTCAGTTCATATTCTCAAACACTATTTTGCAAATATCTCTTGTAATACAGTCCTTCCATCTACGCCTAGGTCTCCCAAGTGGTCTCTATCCTTCAGCACCTACACTTAATATTTCATATTTATTCAACATCTCCCTCAAGCATGCTACACACCCCCATCAATCCCATCTACCTTGATTTAATCACCCTAATAATATCTGATGGACAGTAAGAAGTATAAAGCTCCTCATCATGCAAGTTTCTCCGATCTTCTGTCTTAGATCCAAGGTTCTCCTGAGAACTTCTCTCAAACTCCGTACAGTAAATAATTTTACTGTCATATTTAGCATTCAACTAGTTAGATAAATACCAAATGAAAACAAAGTTTTATATCACTGCTTACCAGGAACAAGAACAGAAAACTTGCATCATTACACTAACATTTAAAAATCACTATAAAACAGGTTGTTCACGTGCATGAATCTGGTTTTACACAATTATTTCTACCTTTTTTTTAGCAATCTCACAATAATGAAAATAGTATGACATTAACCAGCTCCATAATACTATGGTAGCCAAAGATACCTACCACCAGAAACGCCTGATAATGGCCAGACAACTCCAGTGCACATCATTAAAACCTAACTTCAAGATTTGGTATACAAGTCATTAGAAATGCATTGGGGAGATGAGCATACATACAAGTTTTAATCAGTACACCTGAGGGGAAGAAGGGGGCAGGGAACTTGATATATATAGACAGCAGGAACTCAACCCTTTACAAGCAATATTCAAATATATCTACAAAGCATCGTCTGATGATGTGGAGGACATTCCAATTCAAATTTACCCCTATTTTTACACCATGTCACCGAGTTCACAACATTTGCAGTAGATGTCATTAGCAACACTACTACTATCAATGAACTTTACGCACACCATACAACAGGTAATTTTACATTTAAGACATGATAATCTTTAACTTTAAATGCAAACTCCACTCACAAAAGGGTTAAAATGGGTATTACATAAACAGCAAGTGATGTTGTTAGCTGGATCTGGCTGGGTCAACAGGGAGACAACTGGCAGCCTCTTCTGAACACAGCAATAATTATTGCTGTGCTCCATTAGAGATTTAGAATACACTGACCACTGGAGTGATTAATAACTTCGAACCTTTCTATATACACTTATGGCTCCTTACAAGTCTTTCAGAAGTGCTGCTCTGCCAAAATAATTAGGGACTTCTCAGTTTAAGTACGCATACTGCATATACCCCAATTTAACCTTTTAAAGCCTAGCGGTAACTTTACGTACCACTAGGTTTAACATTAAAAAATTCTACATGGTGCCCACATTGCGTTTATGTGTTTTGTACGGATCTCAGAACAAACAGCAACTTTTGCCTTATAAAACATTAAGAGACTGGTTTTTATAACCGAAGTGGAGAGTGTTTACAGCGCGGTATGGACTGAGTCCTTATATAAAACAGATACGCTTCGTCTTTAAAGAATTAATTACCCTTAAAGTACTTGATGAAGACAAACCATTAGATATATTTTAAATCTTACACATGCTGCTGAACATGCAACATCAATACACTCTCTAAACTCTAAGCAAGGCACAGTATTCACCAACTTTATTCAAACAGATGTCCTGTGCATTCAATCACAGTAAAACACAGACTAAACTTACGAGCATCTTGCATGGACATTTGCATAGCAAAAGCAATCTGCTCTTCCTCAGTCATGTGAGCAAAATCGGGAACAGCTGGCGTACTCTGCTTCTCTTCCCCTCCCTCCAGAGACATTGCCAAAGCACGTTCCAGCATGGCTTCTTCATTTGGAGCTAAAAAAAAATTAAAAACTAACTTCCTGCACAATGATACATGTCATACATATCATATGGAAAAAGAAAGTTCTGTTCTATCACTGGACTGGAAAATGTAATGAAAATTTTTGAACACTCATCACACAAAGTACCTTCCTGATCAACCACTTTGCAGCTTATCGGTTTACATTTTCCTAACCACAATTCTTCATGCAATCGACATAACACTTCCTTTAGATTTATCAGGCGGGCTCTGTACCTTCCTTGATGGGAGTTGGTGCTGGGGTGCTGCCATCTGCCGCAGATGCCACTTGTGCACGTCTCGCTTCTTCTTCCTGCCTCTGCCTCTGCTCCTCCATAGACACTCGAAGAGCCTAAAATACAAAAAGGTATAATTTTATGGAACAACACACATTTATTACAAAGTCAGCATACAACTGTTAATTTATAGGCACAGGAAGCGATCACATTATATGAGCCTATTTAGAGCAACAACAAGAGACATACAATAACACTGTCCCTGTCCACACCATGAAGGCATATAAGGGGAGGAGAGGTATAGCTCCACTCATTATTGACCTCAGCACTAGATGGAGATGAGTGGTGACCTTCACACCCTGACTGCTTTAGTCCTAATGAAGAACCCAGTACCCACTGAACAGGAGGCTGGGTGGGCTTCAGTGCCAGTACAGATGTTCTGGAGCAGAGAGAAATCTCTTGCCCCTGCCAGGATGACAACATTTGGTAAGAAAATGAAAACTTAGTACAGTAAAATCTGTGATATCCGGTATTGGATTATCTGGGAATCTCTGTTAACTGGCAAATTGATAAACAGCCCTATTATATTTCACCAGTGAAGTTTAAGTTCATATTACTTTAGTTAAGTTGCTAAAGAAAGACAATTTACAGGGTAAAATTACGTAAGTGAACAGTGAAGATGGCAACACTAAAATGTGTACGTAATTCAGTGTTGTGAAAACGACGATTAAGAGTTAGATATTGGTGTTTTTTTTACATTATGAATGCACGTTGTTACGTTAAGTAGTGGTGAAAATGACTAGAAAGTGCAGCATGAAAAACAGGACAGGATATCAAGTGACAAGTTAAATGGTCAGGGCTGTCCAAGAGGTTGCTAGGTACACTAAGATACATATTACGTATAATATTCTGATATCCAGAAAACTGCGATATCCGGTAAACCTTTGGTCCCAGAGGTATTAGACACCGCAGAATTTACTGTATGGCAACTGCTAACATTAGAAAAGGAAACTCTACTGAGGCTGTATAAAGAACTTATATTCCCCCCTATATCTCCCTCAAGCTGTTCTACTTGCCCTCTGATCGTCCAGCAATTCTGCTCACATGAGTGAAGGTAGTTATAACATGCTAATCTTTGCTAGCAATAAGTGCTGTGGGTTGCATGACTTAGGCCACAGGGGGCTCAATGTAAATACAACAGTCAGCACACAGTTGAAGCTTCAACTGCCATCACCACCATCTGACTTCCTACTGTCTCAGTATAGCCATGGTCAGACTCCACTTTCATCAGGCCAACAACATGATCTGAAGTTCTACGTCATGCATGGCAAAGACCCATGAGTGGAGTATTTTGTAAAGACGCAATGAAAATATCAACTGAAAGTCACATGGGTTACTGAGGGAGATGTGGGTGGGGCTAGGAGGTAGAGGTTTTGTAATATAACATACACTAAAACCTGTACCCTCAATAATAATTACCCTGCCTTCAGCATCAAGTTTTGGTCATGTGATGTACAGTACGGAAAATGGCTGAGAGGGCAGACACTTTCACTCAGGTTCAATCTCATAGATTTCTGATCTAACAAGGTGTCCAGCCAGAAAGATCATGTTTTATAGACAGCACTGCAACTTTAACAATAAACTTCTCTCCTCAAGAACTTGGACATTCAGGCTGATTACACACTGGAAACCAGTCTAATTTGTGCGTTGCTCTCACATGCTAAAGGAGTGATGTTCTCCTGTGAACGGTATATTTGTGTACGTCATATAAATTGAGATACTTCTACGTAGAATGATCGATTTGCAAAATTTAAAAATATTGTGTTAGTTAAAGACATTACATACAATCAAATGAGTGTAGTTGGTAACCCACAAAAACAGGCACCTCTGAAATAAATATCCAGACTTCTACCACCACAGCATGTTGCTTGGTACATGTATTATCTGAAAACACATAAAATGTAGTTCTGAACTTACCAGTGCAAGTTCTGGATCTTCATTTGGATCAACCCCAAATTCAAATCCAGACCCCCCAAGCCCAGCTCCTCCCATGCCATCTTCACCCTATAAAAAAATTCCATGGTAATATCAATGTTATTTATAAGATGAATACATACACACAATATTAAAAGCATCATGTTCAGCATACAATGTCCCATTCACATAGCCAGCACATTTGAAATTATCAAGGCAGTGATGTTTCACTGGAAGTTACTTGCAGTTCCTCTACCCTTTTGCCACAGACACATCCTCATACAGTGAAATATAGTTACATGTGTACACTTCTTTGTTCTTTATCTTTCCCAGTCTACTTTATAATAGTGTTCAGCAGTTCTTCCTCATACAGTACTTCCTCATCCTGACATTCCGCTAAACAAGTCTGCTTATGCATTACTCACTACAACATTACATGAAACTAAACATTCTTGTCTGCTTTCTTCTTTCAACAAACACCTTTTACTTTCAACTAGGAAATGGATCTGTCAATCTCTCTCTGAACATGCTTCATTACTCGCCCATTCTTTGTAATATGAATAATCTACAACAGTGTAAAAATGAAAGTCGATGGGTATGATCACAATCAGTTCTGGATTTACCCAGTTACTGCCAGACAAGGTGCTAAATTGTATTCAGAGTTATAAAAACAGCTGTTTTATACACTTATCCTGAAATATGCAAACTCAATTTCTATTTGTAAAATTCAAATATTACGCACTCTTTTTATGAAGCCAACAAAGAGAAAGTCATCCATCTCTCTAACAACATATTTCATTACCAAAATTACAGAAAATGTGTCCACCTACTTTGGTATTAGAACCTGTTCTAAGATCTGTAAGAATTTAATTTTATTTCGTACTGGCTTAGTATCATATCAGCATTGCACAAAGATTAATTCTGATATGTTGTCATTAAAACACTGGTATATGGGAGAAGACACAGAAAATTTTTCAGCATGATGAATATTTAGCAGAGCAAAATGAAAAATAATTTCTAACTCCCCAGAAGAGTAACTGTGGCCATGATAATCTTTATAAGATGAAAAGTGTTAAGAAATTTCAGGGGGACTGCGGTGGCACAGTTGGTTGAGGCACTGCGCTACAAACCTGAAGCTCACAGGTTCGATTCCTGATGGTGTCACTGGAATTTTTGATTGACATAATCCTTTTGGTTGCACTATGGCCCTGGGGTCAACTCAGCCTCTAACAGAAAGGAGTACCAGGAGTATTTCCTGGGGGGTAAAGCTGGCCAGTGTGTAGGGCTGAAAACCTTACCACCTTCAAGTGCCAACTGTCTAGAAATCTGGGAGCCTCAAACTCCTGGAACCCTCAGGGCCTGCCCAGGCCTGTAATGGGATAGCTTTTTTTTTAAAGGAATTTCAGACCAGGAGCTGTGTGACCAGCCTCACATACTCCCTATGCCCCACATGTAGCCAGGTGTAACTTGCCCCTGTCTAACAAGTTGAAGTCAGTAATTAGGGGCCACAGGTAAGATAAGCTATTCATAATCAAAGAAGCTGCAGATTACGCTTGCAGACTCCAACACAGAGAACTTATAAATGCATCTGTCAGCAGCTGAACTGCTCACTTGCTGTGTAAGGTCACAGCTGCTTCAAAGGCCAGTCACTATGTGTATTAACCTCTTGCTGCACCTAATATAATAAAGTACAATAGAACATGAAACATAATGTCATAAATCATATTTAAATTAACTACATGTGTAACATCAGTGTACAGTATATTTAAATGGGATGGCAGACAACTAGGTATAAAGGAAAAAATGGAGTCTGATAATTCTTTTTTATCACACCCAAATTAGAAACAAAACAAATATACTTCAAATATACCTGGATAACAGGTGATGAGATAAGTGCATCAGACAGGTGGGGTCCTGGGGGTACTGAAACAAGGTGACTACCAGCTCCATCCTTCCCATTCAGAGCATTGATAAACGCTGTGAGAAGTTCATTGTTCGACACCTAGACATATCCATACACCAATTTAATCAAACTGTGTATTAGTGGGACAGATACCATTGTTTCTAAATTTGTCACAGTTATGGCTCACAAAAATTGCTGCATATGATACAGCTGATTAATATAAAATGACCCGAATTATTAAATCACTTGTTCTGAATGCATCCTGCATGCAAAGTCATGGATGCAGTGTCACAAACTGCAGGTCATTCTAGTCTATTTAAAGAGTCCTAATATGCAAAAAACAAACTATATAAGTTAGTGGACCCATTTAAAGAGATGCAGCAGTCATGCTTGCTACACGTTTCTATCATTCAGACTATCATAGTTCATGACATTTAATTGCCTATGCTAGCTTCATATTGTACAAATGGAATATGAAAGATGTGAGGTTGTTACAATGATGTTACCGAAGTTTCAAGTCTTCTGGAGTGAGACAATGTGCTGGTGGGTGCCTGGCACACAGCCTCACATCCACGAAACACTTTGTAATGTTAAAGGTGGTATCACGTATGATGGCATCCTCAATTAATTAGTATGTAGTTTGGATAAAAGATCATAACAGAAAGAAAACTGAGCATAGGTTGTGCAAACTTGCGGATGGGTGAATTAATTTTAATGAGAAATGCTGTACTGGATCTTGGATTAGATGTTAAGCCAAGCAGGTTCTGCTTTGTATTCATGGAAACAATACTTCATAGACTGAGTTCAGATAAGTCAAAATGTACAACAGCATTAGCTTAAGGAAGGGTTAAAGTCTGGGACTTTCTGGACTTCCAAGTGTCTATAAAAATACAGGTAACTTAACACTTATGGAGTGAGGAAGCAGGGCAAATTGAAGGGAAGGGTAGCTGGTAGTATGGGTCAGTATCTCTTTGAAAGTATACTGCCAGGCAGAAATCTATCCCACACTATCCAGTTCCTTAAATGCCTTCCATGTTTCAAGTCATCAATCGTACAATGTAAATGTATCCAGTGTGACCTTGTGTGGCTCGCACCTGAGGACTCACCTCTTCACCAAAGCTGACAATATCCACGTTCACCTTCTCCTTCTTGAGCCTCTTTGCCAATTTTACAAGCTCCTTCTCCTCCGTTTCAACCGGACTCCCAACAAAAGCAACTATACGCATCTTGTGGTTCTTACCCTGGCGATGCTTCAAAGCCAACTACAACATTTTCAGTGTGATTTATAACACAGGAATAATCTCGAAACTATTCATTGGTTACATGAGCTGATGATTTTACAACACCTAAGTTGTAACTATCAATATCTCATCAGCTGAGCAACTCTTCTTGTGTTCTGAAAAAGGGTATCATAAATACTGGAAATAAAAGCTGTTGTTCTCCTCATTGTAAGAGACTTGCTCTAAATGACATTTCTCTCATATGTCACTTCAGAACATTTCAGAACATTTACTAATGTTCCTAGCATTAAGAGATCACTGCATACAAATCAATTAGTCACTGGCTTCACTTTATGTCCTTCACAAAATTTAGTCAAAGAAAACAGTATGGTACCACACAAAAAATAAACATGTAGCAGCTCATGAATTATGAGTCACAAATACAAAAACAAAGGGGCCATGCAAAAGATTTTGTAAGAGTAGAAAATACCCTGCGACACTGTTCTCATCCTTTTGCATTATGCATCCCGCTGGTCATCTTCTCAAAAAAGTGGTTTTACTACCTAAAAACAAGGCCTCTTTTCCAAACACCTGAATTTTTAAACTACAGTCAAATTCGGTTATAATGTCATGAAGGGGACTGAATATTTTGTGTTGTTACAAATGAGTGCTGTTATAACCAAAGAGTGTAACGTTATAATTAATAGTGAGGAATTAATTGGTACCCCAGAGTATCTGATACTACAGAAAAGGTGTAGTACAAATCGATGTTGTTATAACCGTGTTCGACTTTATGGACATATTTGTTTTGTATTCATCATTAATGGCAGTTCCTATTTCCAAAACTTTTGACTCAAAAGATTTTTATCCACAATAACCAAACACCAACCACGTAAAGATATGCAAAACTACACGGAGTTCCATTGAAAACCTGACCAGCCAAACAGTAAGCTTAATGGCCTTACATTTCTGCAGATTATACATATAAAAAACTTACTGCATGTTAGAGTAGGAGTTGAAAATTACCTCCTTCAAATAAATATCAGATAAGCTCGATTTAGAAGGAAGAAACTGAAACACTGAGAAACAATATTATAAATTTCCTACAACACTTTTCATACGATTTCCTCCCTATATAGGTTTCTACAATGAAAATCCTGTGACAAACAGTACTACACACTCAAAAACAAAACAAATGCACACTGCACTGTGCTTCACACATCTATTACAGACAGCAGATTACAATGGACTGTGTGACTGAAGCGAAGCAATGTTCTGTACACACAGAGATAGGACTGGCAAGGTGTGAGCCATGCAGCAGCTGTTACACTTGTTATGCAGTATCGGAAATTTCTAGAGAAGAACTTTAAAGAGCATTTAATAATCTATTCACCAGGCATCAAGCGTATCTGAGAGTTGGAGGAGGTCTTCCCAGCACCTACTCTAACACATGGTGAGTTATATACATTATGTGAGGAAATGTAAGACCATTAATCTTGCTGTGTGTCTGGGTTTGGTTTTAATTAACTCCCTGTAAAGAAAGACATACATGCAGCATATGTATTCAATTCTCCCCTTTTGTTTTTTAACCAGATTTATGACATTCAATCCTCTGGTTATGTAATTACACTGTTTCAATTGCACAGCTTGCCTAATGTCAACTGAAGAGGATTCATGATGGTCAGCAGATAAGGATTTGAAAGGATGCAGTCATGGCCTATTACTAGCTATTATAACCGCTCCTCCTTTCCCGCTAGCTTCTTCAGTTGGTCAAGCATGTCTCTTAGTTACAGAGAATCTAAGTGGTCTGAAGCATTACTTAACACTTTGATAGTTAATTACACAAGTTTTATTGCTTCCAATCAAAGTTTACACTCAATCTTTCTAAATTTATTTTTTATCTCTAGATGTGGCACTGAATTAAGTCATCACTTTTTGCTTGTATTATTTCGAATGTGTCCGACCACCAAGAAACACAAAGAGCGTCCGACCACCAAGAAATACAAACAGCGTCCGACCACCAAGAAATACAAACAGCGTCTCTTCCGGCGTCAGCAACCACCGGGTGTATCCCTAGTTCAAAATTTCTCCCTCTCTCAAATTTTCCTACATCTTCTAATTGGCTATCTTCCTACCTTAACTATCTCTAATAGGTCAAAAAGTTGAAATTTTAAATTCCAAATTCCCATTGGCTGACTATGATGTGACATCGTAACCTGCGACTCAACCCGTGTGAACCCTGTGCTCTACGTAACGTTCAACAGTGGGCATATGACTTCGTTACCTCCTACCAGACGAGTTATGATGGGCAAAAGCTGTCAACTTTCCAAATTTCTGTAGCTGCAAAAACACTTCTAAAACCCATTAAACCTGACATTTACAAACTGAGTTCCTTTTGCTGGAAACTAGCCGCACATCTGCTTCCCATTCTAACTAGTGCTAACTCTGTCTACAGTCCTCGCCTGTCCCCTTCGGTCCTGCACAGTTGTGTACGCCACATGTCCTAATTAACTACATCCCTGCATCTAGCTAGCTTCACGATATTTCTGACTCTCACTATTGCCTTATAAATGTAAAGTTCCATAGCATTAACAACTAAGCCCCTTATAAGCGGTTACACTATTATCCTGGCTTTCACCAGCAACGAGTAAAACCATGCCAAAGCTACCATGACAGTTTGTAGCTCAGCCAAGATTTAACATAAGCACCTCCAAAATACGGGACTAACTTGCTCAATGACCAGATTTAATGGCATAAAACACCTCACCAATGCAGCAATTTATGAGTATTCCAAAAAAGGATAAAAAGAAAAAGCAAGTTGTCAAAAGAATACTGAGGCATATAAGAAAATGAAACCAAAGAAATGTGTGCTGCCTTTTAAATGGTGAGTGATTTTTTGTCCATTGACTTTTCAAAGTCTCGATTGTGCATAAAATTACTTCCGAACTACCTACATCATTACTTACCTATCTCACAAACAAACAAACAAACAAACAAACAAACAAACAAACAAACAAACAAACAAACAAACTCCATGATGTGGAGTTCTTCTTAAGAAGCTAATAAGCACCCTGCTAGTGACACAATTCTGCATCTTTTACGTGAAACACTAAGTTCAAAAGAGCCAACTGTAGCTTCCAACTCACATGAGCAATACGAATGCCAGTCAGAAGATTGATGGTACCCTGTGGCTGGACCCTGTGAAGTTTGGACAGAATTCTACCTACATCAGACGTCAGAGTTGCCAGAACTTCGACACTATAGACAAAAAAGCAATTCAACATTGCCACATAAATACATTTTCACATGTTTTATAATCATGCAGTATTTGCAGCACAAGTATCTGTAGTGGCAGTAACTGCAGCAACAACATGAACATTTATCCGTTGTTTTCACCATTTACAAGCAATATCTGAACACATATGCAAAGCATGGAGTACACTTCAATTCAAATCTACCATCATTTTGCTAAATTCCCTAAATCTGCACCATATGTCACCAGCATATAGTCCACTACTGCTTCTTTGATGATTCTTTCCTGCTTCACGATTATTAACTCATGAACACCAATTATTATTCAGTTACTGTGATACTTTAAACATATCTGAACACCCTTACATTTTACTGCAGGAACATGGCACACATGTCATAAAACACAAAATTATATTTCAATTTAGTTGTTCCGTAACTCTTTCATTACAATATTTTTCATGAATGTTCAATCATCTAACAAAACTTTTAGTTGATACTGCATGTATCTAACATAAACCTTACAATTTTGACAGTTTGTTCCTTGTTTGCACAACATAAGGTCGGCCATGTCCAGAAACAAACGGACGCAGATAAACACAAGCATGAACAAACAGCTGTTGTTCTGACTTACTGACCACTACAATCAGGCAGAAATCACAGAAACCTGGTATTAATGCGCAACTCCACAGCCTCTTTCAGTGCTTGTCTTGTTATTCTTAGAGCAAACCAAGCATTAATTTCATCAGAGTGCTACAATATGGGTGGGCTATGTTGTATTATGTGTTCACACAACTGTGTCTTCTGCCTCACTGTATCCCTCAAAGAGAGCACGCCCAGTAACCGTCAAAACCATGTTGGATGCTCAACTGCTTCTTCTGCCTGAGTACATGCCTCACAGAGAACACAGCAACAATGGCACTGATACCAATGAGGGCGTAATATTATTATTACAACCGTTGTTAAATTTCAGAGCAAAAACATAACAAACACACTTGGTGTCTATTCTAAAAGCGTTCCAAGTTCTTTCTCTTCCTATAAATCACTACCATTAGCTGTGGCACAAGGGAGCTGAGATTAAAAGTATAATATGTTTTGTTAAGCCAAAAAACTCTTCAAGTTGTGATGAAATAAAAAGTAAAATCTTAAAGACTTGTGCTTCTGTTATTAGTCACCCATTAAGCTTCACTTGTAATCGCTCAATACATAAAGGTATTTTCCCTGATCGTCTCAAAATTGCTGTAGTAAAACCACTGTATAAGAAAGGAGACAAAACCAATACGAAAAATTATAGGCCTATTTCGCTATTAATGGTTTTTTCTAAAGTATTCGAGAAAGCTATACACAGTAGGTTAAGCCAACATCTGCATACTAACAACATACCAGTCCCAGAACAGCATGGTTTTAGGAAAGGTATATCCACTGAAAATGCAGCATTCAGATTAACAGATAGTGTATTCAAATCTCCTAACCAAAAGATACATGTTGGAGGAATTTTCTGTGATATCGTGAAGGCTTTTGACTGTGTAAATCATTAAATTTTGTTAGCTAAATTACATTTCTATGGCATTCAAGGAGTAATGGCAGATTGGTTCAGATCCTATTTAACAAACAGATGACAGAAAGTTGAAATAAGATCTGCTAGTTAAACTCAAAATTTTTTCTCTGACTGGGGTACACTGAAACATGGAGTCCCCCAAGGGTCCATTCTAGGGCCCTTATTGTTCATAATTTATATCAATGACCTTCCACTGAGAATAAATTCCTTATCAGAACCAATATTATTTGCCGATGACACTAGTGTCATAATCTCTAACAGAAATTTTGAAGATTTCTGTACAATATCCAACTCACTTCTCTCCTGTATGATTGAATGGTTTGCAGCAAACAAGTTAGTCCATAACCTTTTAAAGCCTAGCAGTAACTTTACATACGATCAGGTTTAACATTAAAAAATTCTATGTGGTGCCCACATTGCGTTTATGTGTTTGGTACGGATCTCAGAACAAACAGCAACTTTTGCCTTATAAAACATTAAGAGACTGGTTTTTATAACCGAAGTGGAGAGCGTTTACAGCGCGGTACGCACAGAGTCCTTACATAAACCAGATACGCTTCGTCTTTAAAGGGTTAATCTGTAGAAAACAAACATAATGAAATTCGTAATGAGTAATTCACCACACTGTGCAATGACTATTGGTTATAAAGATAAGTATATAGAAGAAACAGTATATTCAAAATTTCTTGGCTTACATCTTGATAACCACCTAAACTGGAAGGATCATATTGATCAAATAATACCTAAATTACGTGGAGTATGTTACACAGTTAGGTGGATGTTCCACATCAGCAACATTAACATTCTCAAGTCAATTTATTTTGCATATTCTCACTCTATTACAAAGTAGGGAATAATTTTTAGCGGAATTTCTTCCAACAGCATGAAGATATTTACTTTACAAAAGAAAATCTTCAGAATTATGGTTGGTGCACATCCTAGAACTCCATGCAGAAGTCTATTTAAAAAACTTGAGATCTTGCCTGTTCCACGCCAATATGTATTTTCATTAATCAACTTCTTTGTTAATAACAGGAAAATTTTCAAACAAATTCATCAATACACAGTATTAATACAAGGAATAAGCACCATCTTCATAGACCAATTGCCAACCTATCATGCTTTCAGAAAAGTGCATTGTATTCTGGCATCAGGATTTTCAACAATTTATCATGCAGTCTCACAAATTTTAAGAATGAAAAGGCAAAATTTAAAGTAGCATTAAGAAGATCCTAAAATGCACACTTCTTTTACTTCGTAGATGAATTTCTTATGTGTACTGATAAATGCACACTCCTTTTACTCCGTAGATGAATTTCTTATGTGTACTGATAACCTACAATAATGACCTCTAAGACCCCATATAAAATGTGTGAAGTATTTTGCAATGTACAGTTCTGTACATTTTATATGTTTTTGTATGTTTACGACTTATTCCACATCCTACTGTCTTGTGACAAAATTATGGATCCATGGAATATATGTGTGTATGTGAGAGTTTGTTTGGAAGCACTTAACAATTCTGAACAAGGTTTCTTGTTGATGAAAGCAAATAAATCACTCAACAATACATTCCGAAAGATAAATGTCTCATTTTTAGTCATTCCAGACTAAAGTAAATATCACACTTGATTTCAAATACTTGACATCTTCAGTGTTACACAGTCACACAAGTAATTCAAACTACATGTAATTTGTACAAATAGTCTGAAACTATATTCATATAAAATAATGTCACTTTTCACAGAATTGCTTCTAAATACCCTGTTAACTCTTTTTACACAACCAATTCGGATAACCCTGGCAATAATCACAAACAATAACTCCATTACTCTTATGAAATCTTACACCAACTTAATTTAGAGTTAAGTCCTAAAACAACCCTCAACAATGACACTTTAATGAGAATGACTGGTAGTAAGCAATTTTCTAACTGTGACCCTACAAAAGAAAGAGGTTGTGCAGTCCTATCCTAAATCATCTCCAACATAACCTAATACAACACACGGTAACATAATCGTCATGTTGACAAAACTCTGTTTAGTCAAATGTGACAACTCCAAAATTAATTACTCACGACCACACATACACCAGACTTATCACCAAACACTTACTTGGCTAAAGTCAAAAGACCAACGTTATTTTCCGGATTCGATCTCGTCTTGGAATGACATACAAGATTGACAGCGTCCTGCTGGGCTTGTAGTCTTGTAGGCAAAAAGTCTCCATTTCGCATATAATCACTGTTGTCGACACTAAGTTAAAGAAGAAACAAAGCAATCAATAACGTTCGACTACAAATCCTATTATTTCAATACATCAACTTTGCTAAGTCATCAAAATAGCATGGGTACATCATAACCTATAAGTCCAATGATATAACGACTTAGTAGCATACATGTTAGTATGCCCTAATACGGGAATAAAATTTTACATAATGCGACAAACACATTTATCTTTGAATTTACCATATCATAGTACTCTCCAACACCATCTTCGCGAAGAACAGTTCTACACCCCAACAAATTTTTACGCCTACCACACGCCGAACAAATACCACTCGGCCCGCACAGCCTGCGTTACGCAGCAGCTCGTTCACCCCCACCTCTGCACACTACTACCACCTAGTGCGCGATTTCGGTACTCTTAGTAGAATTTAGCAAAATGTAGTGACAGCGGTTGGTAGGAAAGGAGTTAAGCTTCAATTGTAATAACGCTGGATCTTAGAAATTATGCTTTTGGACTTCACTGGTTAAGTGGGAAAAGTTTATCCCATTAGACTGTATAGAAAATGGTGCAATATTTTGATGAGAAACAATAGTACTGCTTACAATTCTGTTACCTCCCACAGGCAAAAAGTAGATTACACACGCAAGTGTATCTAGATGACAATGTACACACAAAAACGCGCTCAGCCTCAGAGCGCTCTGGCTATAGGTGGACTGCGCTTGCTGCTGTGGCTGTTGCCGGAGGTTCCCTGTTGTCGGTACCAGACCGGATAACCCAAGTGGCTGTGGCTGTAGGTGAAAGCCTGGCTGGATGGCCCAGGTGGCTGGTCTGGGATGGCACAATTTTAAAATCGAGGGTCCCACATATTTTTTATACTTGCCACCACAACCGTGACAAAATATCTATGTATGGTTTGCATTTGCATGTTCCAGATACAGTTTAAAATGCTCAGCACAACAATTTTCACCTTTTTTGCATACATACAAAATTCACATTTGTGAGAGTTTAAGTCAGGTGTCAAACATGTTTCTCACCAGTTCAGTTGCTTCTAATTTTATTCTGTTTCAGTTAACAGCAGCAAATTTTTGGTGGGCACTATTAAATTTTCTATTTTTAAACCACTGTACAGGGCATGTGCTACAAGCTTCTACATTTTCAAGAACTGTATGTTCGTAATGAAGCATTAAGGCATTATTTAACTGTTATCAAATTCTATTCATAACAGTGGAAAGTCTTATAGTGGTATGTCACAGGATGATCTGGAATATATTATATGAACTACTAGCTACAGAGGTTTAGTAACAATATCTGCAAGAAAATACAGCCACAAATGTTGTAAACATCATATTTATGACTATAGGTAATTTCTTCAACCTAGCAAACATGAAAATAATACAAACTCAACTGCCAAACTACGGTTTCAAAAACCTATGCTTTTAATTCACAGAATTTACTACTGTTAGTTCTAATATAAGCATTTGCTTTGTAGAAATGGATTTGTAACTTTGTAACTTTGCATAAGTTGTTCTTAACTGTTTAAAGCCTAGTGGTAACTTTACATATGACCAGGTTTAACATTAAAAAATTCTATGTGGGGCCCACATTGCGTTTATGTATTTTGTACGGATCTCAGAACAAACAGCAACTTTTGCCTTATAAAACATTAAGAGACTGGTTTTTATAACCGAAGTGGAGAGTGTTTACAGTGTGGTACGCACTGAGTCCTTATATAAAACAGATACGCTTCGTCTTTAAAGGGTTAAAGAGAGAAGTGTGACTGTAAGACTTCTATTCAGTAGCTACTCCAATTAGATTCTTGGCCGGCTGTCCGTGTCTGAATAGGACTACTACACCACACAGCTGTACAGATGGACCGGACATGAGTGGCACTACAGCCCTGGAGACAAAGAAGCGGAAATACAGAGGTTTTAAATAATTTATTTGCTGTGATCAACAAATTTTCAATTATTGAACATTAGGAAAAATTAAAATTTCGATTTAAATTAGTGCACCACGTTTGGGTCACATACTTTAATAATATACTGTGTTCCATAGCTTTTGGTTTCCACAGATACATGTATAGGAGGAAAAGAAATTCATGCACAAGCTATTCCTAGTGAGTCCTTGTTATGAAAAAGTCAAAAATATTTTACAAAGTCTGTCCTCGGAATCCCCCCCTCCATGAGATAAAGGGACCAACAAATGCGGTAACATGCTTCTCAGTCGTCTCCTCCTGTCTCCTGTTACCTCATCCAGCTTAGGCCAAATTATTATTGGCACCCTATTCTCAACCACCATCAGAACAAGTTCTCCTTCAGTGTGAAAGACAAATATCACAACCATATAAAACAACAGAAAGATTCATAGTTCCACATATTTTTTGGTAGCACAAGGGAAGATGAACGATTCTAGACTGAATGGTAGCAGGCATTCCTCCCTCCTGAAAGCTAAATTTTAATTTCTTCATGACTGCAATTTTGATTTGTTACAGTGACTGAAAATATTATTTCAACTTACATCCAACCTACTGATAGATCTATATAATGGCCTCCAAATAACCCCCTGATTCACACATCCTGAAGTTGGCCAACTGTAATATCTACTAAAATACCAATAAATCTTCATTGCTGCATGCAGCCTCATCCCAAAGGCTGGTTAAATGCTTTCAATATCACCTGTCAAAGCCAATGGACTGGAACTTGGCTTATTATGAAGAAGAATTTGGAGTAGAGACTTCATTAAAATCCTCCAGTCTATAGTCTGCAAACATGATTGTTTTCCAAGAAAAAGATTAAGCAAAACTGTTGCCAAGAAGTAGTCTTCTTGGTTTTGACATCATGTATGCCCTCAGCTGATTCTGATTTGGAGAAAATAGCTACCTCCACTTTCAGAACTGGATCAAACCTCATGCTGAAGTGATTAGGCCGAGAAAAGTAAAGCAACAGATTGATGCTGGTCTGTGAATTGGCACAGATGTGCTTGCTTTGAAGCCCTGATGCGATTTGTCACCCTGTTTTAGATGTGTCAGTGAAATCATAAGGGGCAGAAAGTGAGGCTACAACTTTACCCTGATTTGCTGAAAGGTTAGATGCCATCATCTTTGTGTTTGACATATAAAGCATAAATTTACATAATAGCAATATTTCACAGTAGGCAGAAATACTTGGACATATCAAGTTGTTGTCATCGTGTTTGCCTATAGTGCTTCTCTTAGCAGGTCGAATTCGTAAACTGTTTCATTGTATTTATACATTTCTGGTACACTGCATACACATGAACATACCTTTCATAGCATTCTGAGATATATATATTTATTATAGAAAGTGTAATTTTTTACATGTGTTTGGCAGGATGCTATGTAGGTTCAGCCAGATGCTTGGATTACTTAATAATGCTTTATCTCCAGTTCTTACAGCATTGAGTGGGAAATGACACAGTGAGCTGAAAAAAGTCTTGACTTAGTTAATAAACCATTCTGCACATGCATTCAGAAGAGGAAACCTCCTGGGGTAGACTGTAGTCCAGTGGTATCACCCATTATGTGGCATTGTGTTGACTGATTTCAGTGTTGGACCGCTAAGGGTTAACATATCACATTCCATCTAGTTTATGGAACTTGGTATGATAAAATACAAACCTTGATGTAAAAAAGGTTCAGTAACAAAAGGTGTATCTGCACTGAATTGTGTACCATAACACATACCAGAAAGTTACGTAACCTAGAAAAGGAGGACGTGTCATGTTATGGTGAATCTGAATGTATATCACACAGTGTATCCAAGTATGCAGTATATATTCGACTTACAGTCATATTCAAGGTCATTATTTCATATTTTATTTTTATGGTGAGAGATTGCTTTGTCTCATTCATGTTCACACAATCACAACTAACATACTTAGTATGTGAAAAACATTCAATGTACTTATATAAAAACACAGGTTTCTGTGGTTAGTGTCCATTAGAGTACCCTGTCCTCAGTAATGGTATTTGGTAGAGCAGTCCTTCAGAGAAGCCACTAAACCTCGATGTTTGCATGCCCCTCTGTAGACTGTTTCTATTAAGTCAGTCATTTCCTGCTTGTCTTCCAATGGCCAATTAATTTTTTTGTTGTTTCCTTTTCCAAGATCAATCATGATATGTTTGTTTCAGAAGAAGAACATTACAGTACATGGGTCATACAACTCACACCTGTAACAAAGCACAGAACTGTGTAGTGCTCAACTACTGTTAGTATTAGATTATGTTGCAACTTAAACTTTGAGATGAGGGGAAGCTGAAAACAAAATAAGCTGAAGTCTGGAAAACAAGGGTTGTATACAGAATTATGGTAGACAGTATGGAAAGCAGTTTTTCACTCTCTTGAATGATTAGGTGAGGAGTGGGATGGGGGGGGGGGGGGGTAAATTAAACAAGAAATACAAACGTGTATGTAACACAGTAAAACCTGACACATGAATTAAAAATAAAAGTCCACATGTGCATGACACATTCCTTAGACAATTTAGGGAATATAATGTGTCACAGTAAACATGCGATCATTCTTTTTCTTAGTTTGTGCGCACTGTATGTACCATGCATTACCAGGCCCTTCCACATAAAATCGAAAGAAATTAAAAAACTTTCCCTTATAAAATTCCAAATACTGTATTAAACTAGGCCGATGCCTGGCGCACAGCACTGGTTGGCCAGTTCAAGAAACAAGTATAACAACAATGTCCATAAGGAGTTTTTTAGCATTTTAACATTACATTTCATGTCATGAGCTAAACATTGCCAAGTTTCTAGTAATGGAAAACTATTTTCTCTTTATTTCTTGATTACACTGAAGAGAGCATACGGCAAAATAAACTCCCTAGCAGACCAAAATTCCATGTGTAAACCCAAGCACCTTTCTGACACCTTAATTAAAATATCTTAAGTTTATGGATTTATACATTAAATTCATCTTCCTTTCAAAGCCTGATACAACAAAATGTATTAACCGATCCACTAAAACAGATGTCTTTAGTGCTTTAATCTTCACCTCCATCTTGATTATTCCTTGCAGTGTTATAACCTATGATCTAACAATGTGTAATATTTTTTCCTGATGATTCAATGTCCTGTAACTTATGGTTAATAAAACCTACATTCAGTGCTTTGAAACAATGTCCCAAATGAGCACATGTACCTATGGAAAGATAAACATTCACTTTCTTCATATGACCAACATCTAAATGTTATGATACCATTAGACAATAATTTATTTATCGTTTATGTTACGTCATCAGTATCTCAGACTGGAGCCCTGACAACCAAAATTTAAAGTAGCTGTATTGTGGGAAACTGCCTGCAAAGAAAAAACCGTCGGTACCTTTCGTTTCCGTTACAGGCAGGTTTCGCTGTATTAATTTTGAGTTTCTCTGTCTTGTAGAGTAGCTCTCCGCAGCATTTTAATCGAACTGTTTGAGTAGACTCAGTCAACGAAACCGATAAAGCTATACAGTTGTTTATTTATCGATATCCCCACCCATTCACTGCATTAAATATGGAACGTCGGTCATACCCTGTCGGTATCAACGAAGCCCAGAGTGCGTGAGTGATAGTGCTGCTTTATCAGTGTTTGCTTCTGAATGTGACCATCAGGGAAACAAAACGACTCAACGATGAAACGTAACACCCAGTGCGTGTTTAACAGAGCCATCGTTGGAAGCATGTTGCTAGTGAAGAATCCGCCTCGAAAACGCGAGTAGATCCCCACAATAGACAACTGCGGTGCCATGGCGGAAACAGACGTTACAGGAGCCCAGGGCTTCGCCTCAGACAGTAAGTATTAAGCCCATTTGCACGTAACATAGAATGGCGGTGTCAGTATTTATGTGCCTGCGTACAAAATTTTCAAGGACACTAGAAATCTATAATGTGTTTATTGTCAAGTCTCCAGGGTTCCTTGTACGTGCTGTAGGAAGGAAACGCGTATACATTAGACACGACCGGCTTAACCCGCTAGGCGAAGTAGCCGGTCGCCTAGGATGGAAAATTTTTTTGGGGAAGGGCAAGAAGCAGTAATAAAGCATTTTGAGGTCTACATTTCACGAAACTGGCAACAAATTCCATTTTCAACGATTATTTTGCGTTGTAAATGAGCAATCTGGCAGACGATGTTGATGGTTGGGGGAGGGGTGTGGCAAGTCGCCAAGAGCGGTGAGAAAATTCTCAGCCGGCTCTGCATGTTGGACAGATGAAGTTCGCCTGTTTCATCTCCGATGTTACTGTACAGTGCGAAGTTAACAGACCTTCGAAGCGCTGCAGTTGAAATCGTCGTTCTTCTGGGATATGCTGCCGCGTCAGGGGGTGACTACGCCGTCTCGAAACGTCGGGCACAAATCACCCAATGACGCGGCCCCTTGTCTCAGACTAAGGATGACCTCATTACTGTACGGCTTTCGAATGTGGTATTCGGTGCCTACACCATAAGGTACCGAATGAATTTTCTTTTAAGATTACGACCTTCTGTTATGTGACGTTGTGGAATTTGTAGGTAGGTACAGAGTACCAAGGTTTCAAAGAAACCTGTTGCCTCCATCTGCAGGGTCTCCTACCCCTAATAAGGAAGTGGCATTATAGATACCTACGAAACAACACGGCGTCACGTCCTAGAATATCGCAATGACCCTATTTACAGCAGTGACAACCCTACATCTTAAAATTTATACTCTAGTGAGAGGATGTCCCTGATGATGGTGATTCGTTCATCGAAACATGTTGGACCGATGTAAATAACATCTTATGATAAATAGACAATATATAGTGTTGGAGTTGGTTTACATATCCTCGTATCAGATACCAGCACGCAATGGAAAATATTAAAATCTTAAAATTAGTTTTTGTTTGTATCGCTGAAAACATTTCCTAACAAGAGTCAAGCTGACGTTTAAGGAATGTCTCAAAAACAACTGATCGAACAAAATTTTTCACCTGCCATGAAGTAAAGAGTTTAATAAGACAAGCACTCTACTTATAACGTAATACAGGTACGTAACCCCTTATCCGGAATTCCGAAACCCGAGAACCTCTGAAAGCCGAAAGTTTTGACCCACGCCAAATGCCAGATGTAAAACATTTACTGCGTGTATATGTACATGTACTTATCTTAGTTTGAAACTCTTTATGTTTGAAGTTTCACTGAATGTTTGCGTTAGAAATAAAAAGTAGCCTACTAGAGTATTTAGGTCTGTATTTATCCCACAATTTCATTTACCAGTTTGTTAACTACAGTATATAATAAACTGCAACGTTATTTATTGTCTTTATGTATCTCATGTAGTGTGAATATTCACGCGTTTCGCTGCAGAGATAGGCCTGTTAATGTCTTTGATTACGGGGTGCTGCCCCAGACCCCGCTGGCAATGTTACACAATGTGCACGGTAGTATGTCTAAAATCCGAAAAATTCTGAATTTTCAAAAATTATCTGGTCCCAAGACTTTAGGATAAGGGGTTACGTACCTGTACTGAGGTGCGTTCTTGTAACCACTGCTGCCATGGAAAAGCAATAACTGTTACATATTCTGAGTTTGTTTGTAACTTTAGTTATCCAGCATGCAAAACGCATGCGCCGTATTATATTGCCAACTGTGGCCTGTCCGGCTGTACGATATTTTTCCACATTATCTCGTAATCTGCAAGACTTTGTAAAAAAAAATTGAACATAAATGTGTGTTTTGATTTGAACTACAACGTTTGTTTGAAACATTTCACATTCTAAAAAGAATTCTGCGAGATAGTATCATAAATATACATAGGTCTTCATGTAAAGTACCCGTTATTCTTGTCAGATTTTAAGGAAAATTGAATTTTCTGGACACATTTTCGAAAAATACTCAAATATCAAAGTTCATGAAAATGCGTCCAATGGGAGCCGAGTTGTTCCATGCGGACGGACAGACAGACATGACGAAGCTTAGTGTCGTTTTTCGCAAATTTTCTAAGGCGCCTGAAAAGATATAATACATAATTTACTTGCAACATTTTCCTATATGACGTAATCGTAATTAAATAGAAATAAAATCAGTATGACGACCCGGACAGCCGGTCTGTCGCTCCGTCAACCTTGCAACAGTACAGTTGCGTGTAATACCAGACTTCAAGGCCAATCATGCACATGCCATAACAAAGGGCGCAGCTGGAATATGCCACTACGACGCAGGCAGCGCCTTCTAACTGAATACACCTTTGAACTATTGCTGGAATCACAGCGGATGTCTCTGCAGGCTTGACATTAGTAAAGAGAAAGGCGGCAGGAATGAATCATGAATAACCACGTACTTCATTATACAACAGCAGCCTACAGCAGTGTGGCTACACGAAGCTGGAAGTATTTTAGATGATAAAACATCACTAAATGGAATGCATGGTTAGGAAAAGGAATTTCTGGTAATAAGTTTGTTTTGCCGTGTTTAATGTAAGTACGCTACATCTTAAGTTAAATTTACTTCTTGTTTCGGTACAATTATCATTTAATTTTAAACTGTTTTAAAATCATTAAACCGAAGAGGATAATTAGTGTTAACTCTCTGCCATCTTCTTCCAGGTACTCACATACTATTCGCATACATCAGAACAACAATTTTAGGCCTGCGTTGTAAATTACGTCTTCATTTCACTGCGCATATCTTAGTCACGAACCTACTCGGTTTGTTTGTCTGACGTAATCAAATTCATAAGGCCTTCCGCCATGAGGCGCATGCGCTGCCTGCTCTAATCACAGGCTCCGTGGTGCCGACAAGCAGCAACAAGTGCGCACCAAAATTCTCCCGTTGAGGGGGGGGGGGGCGCCTGACCCTGAGGCTATATATAATTTATGCTTGGTTTTAAAAATTATGCTATAAAATCATGTTGTAAATGCAACATAACACTGTTTGAAACTGCATTTATACACATACGAATATAACTACATGTTCCATGGCGGAATCACAGTGTCATATCTTCTTGTTTTTTAATTTTATTAATTTATTTTTTGTAAATTCTAACGTACTAGTCATTAGCTGACTTCAGTGGCTGATTTCAGCTGAGAGGGGAAACCACGTAAAACTTTTAATGTCATAATATCTACAAAATCTGTTTTTTTAAATTTAGGTTTTGGGGGGTTTGGGGGGGCTGAAGCTCGGCAGTACCCCCTTGGATGCGCCCCTCAACAGTAAGGTACCTTTTTGTATAAGTTGTTTGCATGAGATGCGTAAAATGTGGATCGCAAATCTCAGCATCTTTGATACCAGCAGTTTCTAAACGTATATGGTCATAAAATGTGAGGTCTGAGGTCTCTGAGGTACACCATAATTGTTGATCCAATATGATTTTAGTTAATATTTGCTGAATGCAGCACCTATTTTACGTTCAACTAATACAGAAATTTATTGAGTGCGTAAAATAATTTCCTCCGTAGAAAATGTTTGTACATGGAATAAATCATAAACGTCTGTGTGGTCTAAAAATTTTATTTGAACAAAGTGTTGGAACGAAGTAAAGGAGGTTTTATGACCTTGTGCAGTAATGATTGCCTTTGTAACAATCGATATGTAACTAACAATGCAGTGACCAAATCCGATGATTTAACATCGATAAAAACAAATCCCGCTATTTAACACAATTCTCAAAGGCTCCATCCACCTCCACTACCACCCTCACACCCTAAATCCTCAAGAACCATATTAATGTTGTCGTTTAACCCTTTAAAGACGAAGCGTATCTGTTTTATATAAGGACTCAGTGCGTACCGCGCTGTAAACACTCTCCACTTCGGTTATAAAAACCAGTCTCTTAATGTTTTATAAGGCAAAAGTTGCTGTTTGTTCTGAGATCCGTACAAAACACAAGATAATAAATTGGCGCCCCGGGCAAGATAATAAATTGGCGTCCCTTCAAACTGACGTTCTTTAAATTTTTCGGTCTAGAACAGGGCTGATGAACATTTTTGAAGGCGCATGCCCAAATGACGGATAATTTTCAGAGAAACTCTTTAGCTTGTGGAAAACTTAAGTTTACTAGCACCATATTTCCGACTATTCCAGTAACGTTTTGACGCCCCTTATAGGTTGGCGCCCTGGGCAGCTGCCCGGTTGGCCCCCCCCCCCCCCCAGACCGACCATGATCCATAATAGTGTCCTGAGTTACAATAACCCGAAAATACATCCTGCTAGGTGACGTGTTTAAGTCATTATTTGCCGTATCATGTGGCAATTTAAATCGCTTAGGGTCTACGTTTTTGTCCTTCTTATGTCCGATATTTCCGTAATATGTTTTTAAATACATGTAATATTTATTCTCCTCTTAAAGTAAAACATAAGGTTTCAGACGTATAGAGACACTACCGGAACTGCACAATTTCAATTTGCGCTACTTTGGATTTGCGCATTTTTTTAAAGAAACGGAAGCATAAAAAAATAACATTTTTAAACACGGCGTACCTTCTTTGCTGGAATGATAACGCAGCGATACAAAGGTGACGAAAGAATACTGCTGGGTGATAACAAAGGCAGCAGGGCAGCAATGCCGCTGCCGAAAAATTTCTAGTGTGTTGAAGTTTGTTCAGTTTTCAATGTTCAGTTTACTAAATCCGTATTTGTCACTTATGTGACAATGGACACGTCACAAATTAGTTAACAGTCTTACAGATCTATAAAAGCTTAGCGTACAATCCATCATCTATCCTCTAAAATTGCACAACACAAGAATAAATAATAATAATAATAATAATAATTAAATACATAATATTACAAAAACACTAACCACCAACAAATGCACAAAGAGAGTTTTATTATCAATCGTAACAAACTCCTACATGTTTCGACCCAGCTGGGTCATCTTCTAGGAGAACTTTTTTGTTATCGTTACACTAAGGTTGCACTTTATAGTTGAATGAGAATGTGCTGTTGACTGTGTACTGCGTTGTTTTTGGAGGCGTGAACTCTCCGCGGTCCCGGCTTGCACTGCAGTGCACGCCTCCAAAAACAACGCAGCACACTGTCAACAACACATTCTCACTCAAATATAAAGTGCAACCTTAGTGTAACGATAACAAAAAGTTCTCCCTGAAGATGACCCCAGCAGGGCCGAAACATGTAGGAGTATGTTACGGTTGATGATAAAACTTTCTTTGTGCATTTGTTGGTGATTAGTGTTTTTGTATAATATAGGGCACGGGCATGGAACACATTACATAATATTACATAAAGTGAATAAAATGCAATACACTATAATTCACTTCTCGAATATAAAATTTAATTAAAACAAATAAGTATAAGCCATTCTTGTCCTTTTACAATCCAAGAAATCAAAACGCCATAAATTCATCCACTGCACGAAAGGAATGCTGCAACAGGAAGGATTTTACGTCTCTTTTAAAAGATTTAAAATTTTCTCTTTTTACGTGATTTGGAACCTTTTTATATGGCCGATTCCCATATTTACTAAACTTTTTCTGAAGAGAACTGTATTGCAATACTGAACACGTACATCCAGTTTTCTTGGCGTATTATGATTCTGAATGTGTGTGTTTTGCTGCATAGAGTATTTGTACTTTTTAATGAAGCATATCACTTCGAATGTATAAAACGAAGACTCGAGTATGTATAACGAAGACACTGTGAGTATACTATAGTCTTTAAATATTTGTCTACACGACGTATACTTGCCGACACCACTAATTATTCGAATGTTTCTTTTTTTTTTTTTTTGTAATTCAAAGATTGATTTACTCTCATTGCCCCCACCCCACAAAATTATACTCTATCTGAAACTGACTGAAATTTTGAATAATAAATACTCTTTATCATGTAATGGCTAATTATTTCTTTTAACTACTTAATAATGTATATTACTTTGCATAATTTTGAACGTCTTTCAACTGGTGTCCCTTGTATGTACACATATATATGTCGATGTGAATACACAGTTCCGACAAGGGCAAAACTCGGCTTACCTGTGTTCTGGAACGTAAATATGGTGTAAGGCGGGGAGCGTCTGTGTAAAACAAGTGGTAAAATTATTTCTTTTTTGAAACGGTAGGTGGGTCTCTGCTTGGAGTAAGGGAATACGATGGTTAACCCTTTAAAGACGAAGCATATCTGCTTTACATAAGGAATCAGCGCGTACCGCGCTGTAAACACTCTCCACTTCGGTTATAAAAACCGGTCTCTTAATGTTTCATAAGGCAAAAGTTGCTGTTTGTTCTGAGATACGTACAAAACACATAAACGTAATGTGGGCACCACGCAGAATTTTTTAATGTTAAACCTGGTGGTACGTAAAGTTACCGCTAGGCTTTAAAAGGTTAATAATGTAAGCAAAATAGCAAGAAGCATGTAGAACATATAGGTCTCATTTCTAACGTTACAGCTTTTGTGTACAGGCCGGAGGTATGGGGTGTTCTGCTGGGGCCTGCTGCTGTCGACCGTGCTTCTCCTTCTGGTAGTGGTGGTGCTGACAGCGGTGCAACTTACTGCCGTCAATAACACTGTACTGGTGCTTTCCGCCCTTGCGGTTTGTCTGATCGTTGTAGGCGCGTTAGCGTGCTTCTTCTTGGAGAGGTTGCGCCGGCGAGCACTCAGGCGTCGGGATGAAGGGGCCAAGGACTGGATACATCACACTCTTAGTGAGAACGAGGTAACATACTGGAGTTGGAATCTTGTCCGTCTCCATGTGTCAGCTCCGGGACTACTTTCTGTTTGTGTGGCGCAACAGCCCAAACTGGGCCTAGGCCACCTCATTGTTGTGGTTTCTAGACCACATACAGTTAGACGCACATACACGGTAGGACTCCTCTGAACGAGTGATCAGCTTCTCGCAGAGGCCGCTACCTACACAACACACAAAAAAACATAAGAGGCGAATATTCATGACCTCAGCGGGATCTGAACCCGCGATACCAACATTCAAGAGGTTTCAGAACTACAACCACCGGGACTGGCCTGAAACTACTTAATTTCTATTAAACTTAGTGTTAGTCTGCAGAAATGCTTATTGCGTGTCTACAGGAGAGAACATTCTCCTTCGGAAATGTTTACCAGCTTCTAGCTCATTCTACTGTCTATAGCCTAACCTTTACGGGTACGGACACATGTTAACTAATACGCGAAACAATAAATCAAGAGCAATGAGGTTAACATGGATATTAACCCTTTTAAAGACGAAACGCATTCTAATATAAAGACTCAGTGCGTACCACGCTGTAAACACTCTCCACCTCAGTTCAAAAAACCAATCATTTGACGACGTGTCAGGTAGAAGTTGCAGATTGTTCCCAGATAAGCACAAAACACATAAACGCAATGTGAGCACCATGGAGAATTGATTAAAGTTAAGCCTGGTGGTACGTAAAGTTACCGCTAGGCTTTTAAAGGTTAAAAAGTAACTTTATTTTTATTATTGCAGCTAGCGATCGAACAGGAACCCCTGCCGTTACCAGAACCCAATGCATCTTCGTTTACACTACGATCGTCTTGGATCCACTGGGCGCCATGGAAGTCGTCAAGAAAAGCCGGTCCGCCATCTTCAAGGAGCACCGGTCCGCCATCTTCAAGGAGCACCGGTCCGCCATCTTCAAGGAGCACCGGTCCGCCATCTACAAGGAGCACCGATTCACCTTTCTATGCTTCTGTGGGACGAAATGGAAGATAACTGCATGGCATTCGTATTTGCCAGTTCACAGTGCGGAGTGATGAATTTCTGTCAGATACAGTGCAAGAATTTAATATACGTAGAATAACTACGTCGCAGAAACGTCGAACTTCCACTGTCTGGTGAACGCTTGTACACGGGATACTTTTGTAGATTGCAAAGACTGCCATAGTTAACAGACGAAGTACTGGGCGTTTTCAAAGTACGGAAGAGAATTGTGTGCTTTGCAGATTAAGCAAGCTCCTTGGCAGCAGTGACGAATCGAGGTATTTCCTCTGTTTGCTTTGTTTTACACTTAGATTGAGAACTCAGTTTTAGTACTATAGCCGGGTGGCGAATGTATCTTTTACCGCCTGACGTATACAAATTAGGAAACACTGCGATATGCAAGTTACACAGTGCACAGAGCAAATCCCACTTGAGGCTTTGTTCAGTGGGGAAACCCGCTCTTCATATTCCTCCAGTTGTAGTGCTCTGGCTATGCACTAGTAACCAAATCAGAACTTTCGCTACTGGTGGACAGTTTTTTTCAGTGCTAATCACCTACATGTAGGCCTATTTAAAAGTGGAAGAATATTGAGTTTCATATGCAACAACACTTGCCAAAGTTTGTGCATCACTGTGTGCTATATCTGCCAAAATATTCCCAATTACTTCGATTCAAGTACGTAGTTATGTTCAGTAGCTAGTGATCCTGGGCTACATCGAAGAAAATACGTGGCTGGAAACTATGTATACTTCATTCAAGATGTCTGAGCAATAAACAAAAGTATATGCGGAAGATGTGCAAAGAACTTCTGTTTTCTGTCAAGCCATGAAGGACGCTTGTTCGGGGTGGTACCTGTTTCTACAGTAATATAAGAGACCGTCAGAATATCGGTAGAACAATGAATTATTCATATAATGATAAAGCGCCTTTTATCACTAAGACAGTGACAACATCTCAGCTGCGACAAGTGACATACAAAATTTCTCAGACCCATGACTATTGTCGTCAATTTATTGAGAACTGTTATTGCCATATGTTATATTTCTTTTCATATTTGCACTGCCTTGTAGAATTTATAAACAAAATAAAATTACACAGTTATTTCAGTAGTCCTGCAAAGAGTTGGGAGTCCCCCAAAAGGTACACTCACTTCTAACCAGCAGCTTAGTTAAGGACTCCAGCAGACCCCACGGCACTGGGCTCCATGGGTCGTGGGGGGTGGTGGTGAGTTCTACAGAATGCGTGGTGTGTCTGAGTATCATCGTGAAGCCTTGACAATGAGGAGACCCTGACCCACTAGGGGCTGTCGCGCCGTGAAAAACAAATAGAGCCTAGGCGTGCTGCTTTCTAAATTGCCTACATCAAAAACTAAGACCGATTCTATTTACGTACACTACAGTGGCCGTTGGTTTAACGAGTGACACATAAAGATAAGTGTGTCTTACTGCATGCTGCCGGAAGGCCATGGGTTATGTACGGGTATTACTGCGTTAGTGTGATAGACGAAGTGTGAGACCAATACAAACCACACATACTATAGCAATTTCTTATATTCTTCTCTTTAGATTATAGAGAGAAGGCGTGCACTAAGGAAGTCGTAACAAAGCAGAGAGTGTAGTTCGGTGCAGTGCCGAAACTCGAGAGAAATGACTGTAAAAACGTGATGGTAATTGCATTAACAGTAATTACGTAGAACTCACAACATGGCAGCTATTAGCTGGAACCAACCTGAACCGCGTTAACACTTCGGAATATATAACTCTCACCTATAGCTCAGCGGTTCAGGTAAACGGTTCACAGAAGTGTTCTGGATTGTCGGACTGCTAAAGAAAAATTTGCTTCACGAATCTAATCTTCTTTATAAATTCCTTCGTGGCAAAGTTAATGAACATTCTTGTATTTTGTTGCATACGTTAAAGTTCAGGCCCTGCCTGCCAGCCGCCATTTTGTTTAGACAGGGGCTGCTCTGCTACATTCCCACTATCAAATGACAGACGGAATGAACAAGTAACAATGAAACATTTCAGCCTACACAAAGAAGCGTTGTCTATACGACTGATTCACCAAGTTTTGTACTTTGCGACCCAATGGTCGTTTCGGGGCGGGACAGGTGGATTAAATACCCGCTGTCCCATATAAACAAATCTTGTCTATGCATGATTTCAGGCATCCACTGCGGTGTAAATGAGGTTAGCGCTCCTTTTGGATTTTACGCAGTGTAGAATAGTAATCTCTTGCCGACGTTTCGGAACATTGTGACCGACAGGTTGTCCCGAAACGTTGACAAGGAACTACCATTCTATGCTGCGTACAATTCCAAAACAGCACAGATCTCAAATCTTATCTACTTCCAATAGGGCCAGCTTGTATTATTACATATGTATGCACTTTAATATTATATTCTTCGTTAAGGAACAAACCATTAAGATGAATGGAGGGGTGTAACTGAACGCATTCTTAATCTCGACACCCACACAAGGTGAGTGGTTATATTAACCCTTTAAAGACGAAGCGTATCTGTTTTATATAAGGACTCAGTGCGTACCGCGCTGTAAACACTCTCTACTTCGGTTATAAAAACCAGTCTCTTAATGTTTTATAAGGCAAAAGTTGCTGTTCGTTCTGAAATCCGTACAAAACACATAAACGCAATGTGGGCACCACGTAGAATTTTTTAATGTTAAACCTGGTGGTACGTAAAGTTACCGCTAGGCTTTAAAAGGTTAACACTCCAGTCGCTTCACCCTCGGACAGAAGGTCAGCCGTGTTCGCTGGGAGGAGTCTTGTTGGGCCCCTAGCCGGTGTGGGGGGGGGGGGGGGCGTTGTGGAACTGAGAAAAGTCTCTTGCGTCTGTGGGGTGTCTGACGTCGATTGATGGGCTGCCCAGCGTGTAGCCTACCTACATTCTTTAGTCTTCCGGTGCGTTCGCAAAATTGCGAAAAGCGACCATTAGATTCGCCATATGTGGCTGTCCGTCCGTCCGTCCGCATGGAAAAATTCGGTTCCCACTGAACGTATTTTCATAAACTTTAATATCTGGATATTATTCGAAAATCGAAGACCTGTTAGAGTTGTCGAAAAATGTTTGTGCTTCTCTACACTGCAGGTTCCGAGTAGGCGTAATGTAATTTTTTTTTCTCGGAGCGACCCCGCAAATTTGCAAAGCCACGAAGTACAAATCCGCAAAAAGCGAGGGACAGATGTATTGTTCCTTATTGAGTTTTCGAAAAATTTTTTGAGTTTCTTTGTGTTGTCTTCACCCTTACTGTACAGACGGTGTCAGAAGTATTATATTTTACCAGCGGCAAGAACAATGAAGTCTACCACACAATTAAAGCAAAATTACTATTTCTTTTAGGGACATAAAAATGGAAAATTCTATCACTTTTTCAAAAATTCTTTGAAATTAAAAAAATTCTGAATGGTAAGTACATAAGGATGTGTGGGAAGACCCTCGCGGCTTCTTGAAAATTACCACTACGAAATTAATCTGAAAAGAATGATCCAAATGACGCAAGAATGCTTGCAGGGTCACTGATAATCTCCCAACGAACTGAACTGGGTACGACACAAAGACAAATGTAACCAGCAGCCTCTATGCCAATTGACAGGGTTCAATCACGATTGAATGAACCATTAACTGAGTGAAAAAAAAGTCGTCATAATCAACTCTGTCCGTTCGACTTTGAAATCAACATTCGTTAAATTTGCGAAAACCCGTGACATAATTATCGTTGTGCCAATAACAAATTCAGTCCTAGTATAATGACTGACGCATGCTTTTGCATGCAGGACTGGAAGCTACAATTATCACCAACACTCAAATAGCCGACAAACAGTATGGAATCCACAAAGCGGATTCGTTAGTAAACGTTATGACGGGTGCGTGTGGAAGAATTTCAGATCTCTTGTCTAATATTTGCAAATGTTGTCTCATAAAAACAGTCCGTATTTGCAAGGCTGAATCCGGCTTGCAGTCGTCCACATAGACTTAACTTACAATGCGAGGAAAAACCACACCTGAAAGAACCTCAGGTTTGGGTGAACGCGGGGAAAATTTGACTGAAAATATGGGAAGATTCTTGCCCGCGGGGGGTAACAAAACTCCATAATGACAGATTTCAGTCTCATAGTAATGTTGGTAACCTTTCCCCCATATTTTTGTTGTGATTAAATCAAGGGAAATGACTCGAGGCTTCAAACTGGCGCGGGAGCTACGAGAAATACATGCAAGCGTTTGACCCGCAAAACCTGAAGAAGAATTTGTCTCAGGACAGGGACCTGTGGCGGGTTTTTTTTGGACACTGTAATGAACATTAGGGTAGCATAAAATACAGTGATTTTCTTGACAAGTTGAGCAACTATTAGCTTCTTAAGAAGAAATCTCTTCTATGGAACTGGAACGTAATTCCGTTCATCCTTCTTCAAAAATCGTCAGCAAATTTTCTACAGGAATAATATGTATAATTCTCGGTTAAAATGGGTAAAATTCCTAGGTTATCACAAGGAAGGTTTACGCACATCAGACGTTTCATAATACTTGGGTCGAAAGTCTTATACACACAAAATGAATTACCTGTCTCAGAAATAATGAAATACACACATAATGCTGATATCATACTTAAGGCACCACGTATAAATGTCCATACAAGTGTAACCCTTACTTAACACAGTGTAATCGAACCTTTTGAACCTACAGTCAGTTATTTGTAAGTAATGTTGAAAATTCACGGAAATCTGTTACAAATGAAAATATGTACGTACATATCGAGTCCGTCAATCCATTAACGCCATCTGTCTGGCACATGAAAGTAATTAAGCCCTCTGTAGGTAAAAGACATTCACACTTGGTCAACCAAGGGTAAAGCGTAAGCCTTCGTGAATTAGGTCTGTTACACTCTAATTGCGCAGGGCCTTCGCCAAACTACATTTATACTAACCATTTTATATATAATTGCACTTGTTTTATGCGGAGTTTACTGGAAGACTGCACATTTCATGTGTATGGTAGCCTGCTGTGTACTTCAGCTGATAAACTGTAATTACTGAATACAGCATGAAGACACTGACCGGAGGGTATACAAAGACCTACCTTGAAAGCTGCTTGCTCCACACTGAAAAACCCATTTTATTCTTGTGTGGTTTGTAAGTAACTGTAACTCAAAGTTTCTGAAGCTGCAAATTTTAATTTACTCTACTCGGTTCCATTGTTCGCAGGAAAGACTGCACTCGAATTTTTGCCCTGCCTGCCCGCTGTTTGATTCCTCTCCAGCCCCCCCCTTCTGACATATCTTAGGGGGCCAAAATTTACCGCTACTAACGTAAGTGCAAACAGAATGACTAGTCGACTTGGGGGGCGGGGGGGGGGGAGGCGGAAGGATATAAGTATGGTTGAGGGGGAAATTTAACAGCACGAGGGACATGTGAAAGGTCAATACCGATGCGACTTCTTTAGACAGCATCAGTCTATGCAGTGTTATCATGTACGGTATTAAATGTGGAAGCGTTTGTCTTGATTTGTAAGTTCGTTAGAGTGCACTGAATTTATTCCCTTTCTGATTTACTGTGAATAAATTTGAAATCTGTAATTCACAGTTCCTTGTGATGCCCATCGAGTTTGGTTCTGGCACGCTAAACTGAATGTTCGTAAAGTCGGTGGTTTGACAGATAACAAAAGATGAGCCATCTAAGGCCTGTTGTTGTATTTATAGAACCTGAATAATGTATATTCTGCCTGAAATTTTGCGGCTATAATGTGCAGTGTCCGATATTGTACTTCTCCGAGTTATAGTACCGTTCAGACTAGCAGGTGGTTATCAGCGTTCCCGAGAGATCTTTCCTTCGTGTTCAGGAATGAAGGAACTCCTGTTCTGAAGATGGAGTCAGTATATTCCTCCGAAATATTGGTAACTTTCTACCAAAATACACGACGTCATAAAATAGAATACAGTTCAATTTTCGCTGCAGTTAAAGCCCCAAATATCAACGTCCAGTGTCTCACGAGACTAGCTTCGATCAGTATTTCAGGCTTCAGCCTTCCTTTTTAAAAACAGAAGGCATAAGTATGTACAAAACTTTGTACCAATCTACGGTAAAGCAAAGGTAATTTTGTCCTTGCCTGAACCATGATGGCTTATGTAGAAGCAGAGATATTTTTTTTTCCTGTGGTGCAACAGTACAATTCGGGCTTAGGCCGCCTCCTTTTGGATATTTCTAGATTACACTCAGACACACACACTCGGGAGTACTTCTCTGGACGAGTGATCAGCGCGACGCAGAAACCTTTACGTGACAACAGAACAACAGGCACAAGAGACAAACATCCATGCCTCCGGTGGGATTCGAACCCATGATCCCAGCAAGCGCTTGGCCGAAGGCCCACGCCTTAGACCGCACGGCCACTGAGATCGGTAGAAGTAGACGTACAGCTCCACCAATTCTTAACCTCGGCAATAGATGAAAGTGAATGGTGAAGTTCACGCCGCTGCCGCATTACCTTCCGGGGAAAGAGACTCCGGTAATCATTGAATTGGGCGCTGGAGGGGCCTTGGGACCTATCTAGACCCTTGGGAGAAGAGAAAGTTTCTTGGCCTTATTGGTAATTTAACAACGATTCGTAAGTTGCCCAGCCAGAAGTCTAGATATGATGATACGCTATCTTGGCTACTTAAATGCTTTACGATCTGCACTCCTCACTAAATATTATTTCGGTGATCAAAGTACGCAGGATGAGATGCGCGGGGCGTGTAGCACGCATGTGTTTGGGGGGGAGGTGGATACAGGGTTTTGGAGGGGCACCTGAGGGAAAAACCAGGTGGGAGACCTTGGCGTAAATGTGAGGATAATATTAAAATGAATCTTCAAGAAGTAGAATGCAGCGGCATGGACTGGATTGATCAGGCTCAGCATAGGAACAGGAGACCGGCTGTTGTGAATGTGGTAATGAAACTCCGGTTTCCATAAAATACGGGGAATGTTTTGATTAGATGAGAAACTTTTAGCTTTTCAAGAAGGACTCTGCTCCATGTAGTCAGTCACGTAGTCAATCAATCTGTCAGTCAGTCAGTCAGTCAGTCAGGCAGCCAGTTGGTTAGTTGTTTAGTTAATTAGTTACTTAGCTAGCTAGTTATTCCGGCTCCCTTTACAACAGCGTGCTGCAGGCAGTATTTTTACTTAAGTGTAAGCAGCTGACAGGACGTGGAGAAAACTGCATGTGAGAGGTTCATAATATGTAGGCTTTAGCAAATATTATTAGGGTGATCAAACCAAGGACGCTGTGTTGGAAGGCGTACGGATGTAGACAGTGTGAGAGACGTGATAAACGCGAATATTTTTGTGAAAGCATGAAGGTAAGAATTCACTTGACATACCTAGGCTTAAATAGAGGATCCTAAACGAACCTTAGATAAACAAAGTGTGACAATATGTAATGGATTCATCTGGCTCAAGTTAGGGGGCGAATGGCAGGCTTTGTAAACGCGATAGACAAAACCTCAATTTACACAGAAGACTAAGGATTGTTTTAACAGACCAGTCAGTATTCGGTTCCCATAGAGGCTGTGAACCCCAGAGCTATCCTGCGGGTTTAGTCTGTCGCCTTGCTTATAGGCCTGCATCTGTCCAAAATGTAGCTACAATGTAAACACTGAGAACATGACATCGTTGTTTTAAAACTACAACAAAATTTTCCTGTGGTGCAACAGCCCCAGTTTGGCTTACGTCGACTCATTGTTGAGGTTTATAGATCACACACACAATTAGAGACACACACACACACACACAATTAGACACACACATACAATTAGAGACACACACAATTAGACACACACACAATTAGAGACACACACACACACAATTAGACACACACACACACACAATTAGACACACACACAATTAGAGAGACACACACAATTAGAGACACACACACAATTAGACACACAATTAGACACACACACAATTAGACAGACACACACACACAATTAGAGAGACACACACAATTAGAGACACACACACACACACAATTAGACACACACACACAATTAGACACACACACACAATTAGAAACACACACACAATTAGATACACACACACAATTAGAAACACACACACAATTAGAAACACACACACACACACACACACACACACACACACACATTAGGCCTCCTTTGAACGAGAGATAAGCCTGTCGCAGGGGCCGCTACCTACACAACACACAACAAACACAAGAGACGAACACCCATGCTGTCAGCGGGATTCGAAGCCGCAATCCCAGCAGTCGAGCGGCCACAGTCTTACGCCTTTGGCAGCACAGCCACCGGGATTTGCAATACAAAATACAAGAGCTAAGTGCAGGAATAAATTAAGTGCTGCAATTTGTAAGAATGCGATGTGAATCTGTTCCATCAATGCTGCTGATCTAGGTTGCTCCTATTTGTTTAATCATTCTCCCCTATCATATCTTACAGATCCCATGTTGTTTTAGTTGCGAACTGAAAAGAGCCTATTACTATAATGTGATTGTGTAAGATACAATTTTTTTATTATTGATTACACAGTCTTATAACACTGAGTTCTAATAAACAAAATAAAAGTATTTTGCACACGTTTCTTACAAGCCTAGCAAAGTGTAATTTTCTGACCCAGTGCTGGGCTACTGCCCGATCACTGCGAAACTTCGTTCTGGAGATCGGCGTAGCCACGAGCTTGAGTGTGGGGGTGCAACTGCATACATAATTTTTGTGAACAACACGTAAAATACCATGTCAGATAATGAAGACAAGAAGAGGGGAGATTGTCACCCTTCCAGATGCCGCATCTCTATAGGAAAGCTCTTGGGTTTCGGCCACATCAGTTATTTATTTCCGCTGATATGTCGAATTCGGTCAGAAAATAAGTCTACAATGCATATATTTTTGATTATTTGTTTTAAATTGTAATACTGATTGTGCAGATTTAATTGTACTGTTGTCCAAACACTTTCCCGCATAGTCCCTGTCACATCTGAAAGACTTTTCTTATTTTGGTACGAAATTTTATAATTCCATACTGACAGAAATTCTTGGTCTGTGTTATCGTGTTACAGTTGTTTCCCAATCTCGACCATGTTTAAAATTGTTGCCGCCAAATTCTGCTTCGACGCTGGACGTACGTAACAAACGATCGGCGACGAATTCTCCTGGTATAATCGAAATCAGTATGGGTTCTTTTTATACGAAATTATACGCCGTGTAACCTTATTTTCGGACCGTTCCGCGTGTTTATACATCACACACAATGAGGAAATTTTAAACACAACTATCAGATGTCTTAGATTGTGATTTCAGGCTTCCGCAGCCATCTTGATGACATATCCACTCTTCTAGGATATTACGAAACGTCGAGTGGTAATCCTTTACCGGTGTTTCGGGACAACGCATCGGTCTCATCTTCAAGGGTTAACACACCTTCTTCCTCTTTGACTTATTGACCCTTGGCGATGGGACCGATACGTTGTCCCGAAACGTTGGTACAGGATTGCCACACGACGTTGCGTAACACCCCAGAAGAGCGCGGATCTCCGCTGTCTTAAATTTAAAAAAAAACATTTAAACATTACTCTCCTAAAAGATTTCATGATTTCAGTCTTATAAATGTATGTTCCATTACGTTGTACATGCCACTGAAAACAGATGGTGACACGCAATAGTTTTAATCTTCGCGTGTTACTTAATACAGACTAGAGGGTGTGGTTATGTGCCAGCTGTTAAGGAAGTAAGCCCCTTTCACATATCTTAAGCAACAAAACAGTAGCCTAGAAACCGTAGTGCAACTGTCACTGTTGACGTTCTCGTTTGGCCACTGTCCAGGGACACTGATAGCGCACGAGGCTTGCTCGCTCGTGTGGTGATACTGAGGTAATACGATCGCACTGACGACTCGCGTGCTGCTGTCGGATTACAACGCTGACATTCGTGGCTTTCAGGTGCCTCCATTATGCCACATAGTCATACAGGAACGCTGTAATACAAAAGAAATTAAATTAGTGCGGTGGTCACTCAGAGATTTATCGAAAGAGGGACCAATACGTTGTCCCGAAATGTCGGTAAAAAAAAAACTACCAACCTAAGCCATGCAATATTCCAGAAGGCCTGAAGCACGCGCAGGTTGAGAGGCAACTGTTGAGTGTCGCACTGTTGTTACAGGATATATCGCGGTTTTGTTTGTAACATGCTTAAATCACCATTAGCATTCTGGTAGCAGCAGAAGACCTTTTAAGCAATGAAAAATTTATAGTCTAATTTGTATGTGTAATAGCTACTGGAGACGCACCTGCATGCCACCGTTTCGCAAACGACATTGCGCGAGGAATTCATCGGCCTTTAATGAAGAGCCTCCGAATAAAAGATTACATGTGTATATAATTTACACTCCGATCAAGTCACTACACTTATTTTACCAAATGCCCTCTTCACGAATTCCTATATGTTGTTAATATTAGGCCTAATTGGTTGTAAATACAAACCACGTCAACGTTTCTATCGTCTCGTCTATTTTAAATTTCATCCTTGTAGCAGAAATGAGTGATAAAAATTGTAACCTAAAGCTACTGTACCTTACGCGTTTTCACATTGCATGACAACAACAGACGAAAATATAACATTAATCCAAGTGGATTAATTACTTTTAAATGCGGACAATTCTGCAACATGGAGAAAAACCATTCGTAAGCACTTACTCAGTTTGTGAAAAGCGAAACCCCTTTCGTTGTCCGTAAACTTATTTTTTAAGGGCCCAAACTAAAGTATCGATATTTTTATGTAACACATACAGTGCATATTCTTATAATTAATACATTAAACAAATTATGCATGTAATAAAATACATTCAAAAGTAAGTATAAAACTGATATATGCTTCGGCACCAAGGTGCCTTCATCAGGGAGCTATTCTGACAAGGGAGTACAAGGCCAGCACCCTTCTGTACGTACTATGTCGCCTTCGTTAAAACGATTAAATTAATTAAAACATTGAAATTCCAAAATGCACACAAAGCTAACAATCATAAACCCACAATACTGTAAACGTAATCTCTTACAAGTGAGATGTTCCAAGCACAAGTTTTCAGTTTCTTCCGCTCTTTATGAAGCATGCATTTGCATTTTTGTGATTTTATGACCGTTAACCGTGTGCATTTTGGAATTTCAATATTTTAATTACTTTAGTCATACTAAAACACTAATCACCAACACATGCATATAGTTTTATCGTCAATTGTAACACACTCCTACATGATTCGACCCTGCTGGGTCATCTTCAGGGAGAACTTTTTCGTTACTGTCACACTAAGGTTGCACTTTATGGTTGAGTGAGAATGTGCTGTTGACTGCGTGCTGCGTTGTTTTTGGAGGCGTGAACTCTCTGCGGTCCCGGCTTGCACTATGCAAGCCGGGACCACAGAGAGTTCACACCTCCAGTACACAGTCAACAGCACATTCTCACTCAACCATAAAGTGCAACCTTAGTGTAACGATAACGAAAAAGTTCTCCCTGAAGATGACCCAGCAGGGTCGAAACATGTAGGAGTGTATTACAATTGACGATAAAACTCTCTTTGTGCATTTGTTGGTGATTAGTGTTTTTGTACAATATAGTGCACGGACATGGAACGCATTAAATTTACTTTCGTCATTTTAATTAAGGCGACGCAATACCTACACAGGCATGCTGGCATTGTATTCCTTTGTGTAGATAACTTAACTTGACTTGAACACTAACTGAGTTGTTAGCGTTTCGTCGAGGCAGTTTTACCTCCAGCGACAGAGCCCCGGGACTTGTTGGATAGGAGACAGGTTTGGCTCCAGGGCGGTGTCGAATAAATGTATGAAGACAGAGACCTATATCACTTCCGGAATTCCAACTCGCATTCTCCTGTCTTCCAGCTCGTAGCCTGTGGTTGGCTAGCAGGATCATAAACAGATCTACCGATATGTAAAGCGTAATTTATTTTTTGTTCCTGCTTTGAGAAGACTCGAAACCTGGCTTACACAGCGAGACCGTCACGCAGTGTGCTCAGTTGCTGAAAGGTGGGATCTAGGAATTCAGACCTGTCCACTGTTTCGACACACTTGAAACGGTCCACGATAACCTACGATGAACGTTGCTGGACATAATGAGCCCATCAAGATGTCGTATCAAGACGTCGCAGTGTTGCTGAGTGCTGAAACTGTTGGTGTCAGACAGGGAATAAGCACTTCTGTTTAATAAGAAGGAAGGCAAGAAATTTGATTAGCAAAATGTTGCTGGATCGAAAAACTGCAGCCGGAAGTACCCGTTCAATTATAGGAGAAGTGAATGGAATGGTCACTTATACTTCACCTTTTAAAGCCTAGCGGTAACTTTACATAGATCAGGTTTAACATTAAAATATTCTACGTGGTGCCCACATTGCGTTTATGTGTTTTGTACGGATCTCAGAACAAACAGCAACTTTTGCCTTATAAAACATTAAGAGACTGGTTTTTATAACCGAAGTGTAGAGTGTTTACAGCGCGGTACGCACTGAGTCCTTATATATAAAACAGATACGCTTCGTCTTTAAAGGGTTAAACAGCAGCTACAAGAACAGGGCACTCCAAGGTTTATTCTGTAGTGGGCCATACGTTCAGAAATTTGTGGGTGTATGTTCGGACTCCTTGAATCTTCTATTGGTCTGTTGATAACCATGATAAAGTACGGCATGTTAGTAATTAAAAATATGGATATTTTATCAGCAATACAGAGGCAGCGGACAGGTGGTTAGCCACCATTTGGCCTACTAGGTATGTGCTACATATGGGAAGGTGACTTTCTGTAGCACTTTCAGGTAGGTCGAACCATTTGTTCAGGCACGCCGCATGTTCGATGGATGCATTGATACTAGAGAATATAAACTCATCTATGGAGAGAACCAAATCCATATCAAAACCACGCATGCAGTCAACATTCCCGACTCATGGCCTTTCCATTTCGGAGAATTTCTACAACACTTTGTTCACAGTAGCCTACGTCTATTTCCACTAGCAGAGATATTAACTTTATTTGTTTTTTTCCTTTTCCGCAGTAATTGAAAACAAAAAATGAATACAACCAAGATGACACTTATAACAGATATTCCCAAAAGACAGTAATTTGGACAGCCGGCTAGATAAGAAGTAAGAAGAACTTCCTATTACAATGATGAAAAACAGAAAATTTACCACTTTCGTTAAATTAAACTACGCAGCTACGCAATAGGAAATTACTAGAAGGTCATATGTGAAGTGATTTAATGAACACGTTATGACATTTAAGACTGCATTAGAATTTTTAGATGAAAAGGCTTATGCAATTTAAATAGCATAAATTCGCTTCTTGTTTTAAAATAATATCTGTTCACCGATTTCGGACAATTCCTCCCTTAAGCCTATCCAGTTCTGACAGGTACGCGAACACAGCCGGCAGCAATACTTCACTTTCAGGGATGAGTTCCTTACCTAGTCTTAGGAGCTCCTTTTGGCAGGGCTGTTGATGTACATTGACTTCCATTCGTAGTCACCAGTGCGCTTACAACGATCTTTTCACTGCAAGAAAACATTCAGCCGATTAACAGAAACAACCGAGACCAATAAACCACCCACAACCCACCGATATTTCTACACACTAATAATAAGTTATTTGTTCTCTCTGTACTTGGTCGCTATCTGCAGGGAGGTCATGCCCGTATCAGTCGTGTATGTCTAGTGAAAGGTTTTGAATAGACACAGGTTTTACAGTATTTTATCCTCTTTTGTTTTTAACAGTAGAAAAATTAAATCAGACTCTGTCTAAACACATATATACTGATTTGATATTTGTAGAAACTTAACGGTCTAAACGCGGTCGTGCAAGACATCTTGCGGACTGGCTCAAAATAGGGCCCAATGGCGCATTATTGTGAGCACGGCACTGAACACTCGGGTTCCTTAAATGCGATGGATTTTTTGAGGAGGTAAAAACCACTGGCTTATCAAGGGCTAATTTATAAAGTTAAATGATACAGACCTGAATGTAAGGGGTGCAAATATCCCTGGCGTCAGGTTGCAACGGCCACCAAATGTTGCAAGGCGACGCCTAATATTTCTGGGTGTCGTTACTATGGAACTGCTTCATGTCACCCTTCTGGCGCCTAGAATTTTGAGGTGGCTCCTACATTTTTGGAAAATTGTGTAACCCTGCTCACCGTACAATTTTTGTATTTATCCACGTATTATATGTAACTCTTTTATGAATATAAATATCCCGGAGTTGTCCATTTTTAACTAGGATTTGGCTACGTGTAACTCCATATGTGTTGGATTTCGTGACACGATCATGTTTCAAACTTATGAGCGACCACGAATAGAACAGCCACGTTCGCTATCTGAGTGTATTATATTCATATCGACTACCTTACTGATTGCTTTCCTTAAAAAACAACGCCATAACCGGCTTACAAAGCTACGTATGATGCCTGCATTCGAAACCGCTAACGAAATGAATTGGACATTATAATTTCACCCTATATTGAGGTCAGCCGTACTAGGTCAAGCTGTCACTTATGGTGTCTCACAAAGAGACATTCTTGCTTTTACAGCCTGCCAGTCTCATTAATGTCCCCTTCATGGTGGCACTGTCGTCACAGTTAGTAGAGAACAAAGGATGTAACAAGATAGGAAGTGCACACACATCATAGGGGTTCCGGCGCGTTTACTTCACTTTGTTAATTCATTTCTGAAACCGTAAGGCTCATAAGAACATGTATGTTGGGCACAAAATAGGTGCTTCATTCTCATTTACTGTTTTTGTTTCAAATATTTTCGTCCAGATAACTATGTAAGTGGGTAAATGTGGAAACTTATGTGTATCGGGGTGCAAATCATCCCTCATGCGCAAGTAATGCAGTTAATTTTTCTCGATAAACATTTTCTCAGCTGTCATGATTTTTCTTGCATTTTCCTAGACGGACGTGTTTCCCTTTCTCACAGAAGGTTCAACATTTCTAATAAAGCAGCAAGACTGTGATATGTTCAAAAATATCTTCAATAGTGATAGCACGTTTATAAGATATCTTCATAAGTACATTTAGGAATTAGGGCAGCCAACAGGAAATCAAATGTAGAATAAAAAGACAAACTACTGACCTAACCTTTGGTATTCCATAACACTTGATCTATACACAAATTTAAAAAAGTATGGTAATTCCTACCAGGTGTGTTGAAAATCTCTGTTAAGTTTTGGTTTAATTTGATATAGCCAGGAAACCCTACAGTTCTTTACACTAATATCTGTCTGAAAGAAATATATGATAATTTTCGCACAGTTTCATGCATTTTCTGTTGACAAACATCTGTAATATTGTAACTCTCATTCACTCCACATCTGTATTTTCCTTTGGAACAACAATTAGGCAGAGACAAACAATTAAACTGAAAAGAAACATAGGCGAAGGTTGGTCATTTTAATTTCGTAGCCGTAAACACATATGAAATAAAGAAAACATGGAAACAGTATTAACAGTTACCAAGTATGCTCGTCTACGTATACAAATCAAAAGAGGAATAAAGTGCTTCACGAAACTAATTAGTTTGACATGGTATAAAACTACGATTTTACATGTTGTTTATCATGCGGGTGTGGAAATTGCCTGTCTGTCAGTAGGAAGAACATAAACTGAATGGATTTTGAGAGTAAAGCGCCGAGGAGAATGTTTTGACGTCTGGAAAGTATAAAGCGTTTGAGGGAAAGGAGAAACTGAGATGAACGTAACGCGGAAATTGACTGCAGATGGCATGCTTAATCAAAGATAATAAGAGAGACAGACAGGCATAATGAGGGAAACACAAATGTGTAAAATTTCCATAAAAGCAGGGACCTCCTATGTGAGGTGCGTACCCAGTGACAGGGGTACGTGCACTGTAAGATTAGTCAGTGGCCTTAACCAGTTTGCTACAGGAAGTCCTGCCGTACATGTCTTGCCAAATGTGTCGTCAAATTACCGCTGGCTGATGAATGGAATGCAAAGCATCCAGCTTGAATCAGAATTCTTCGGACAGATACAGGCGTCCGCACAGATCGTTAAGAAATACAGGAGTATTTGTTCATTCTTCTTTCAGTAAAGAGACACCGTGGGCTTTGCGCTACCAAGGGCTCAAGTTCTTAAAACGACACCTTTAATAACAGCGGAAAGTTTAGGTAGCCGAATTCGAGGTCGGCATCATCATCACGTAGTCTGGCTTACGACAGGTCCATAGCAATTTGAAAGGCGATTTCTCTGGAGAGTGCGATCTAGTGCTTCCTCTTTCAGTTTCAAATGTCTTCTCGTTTCCTTAAGGTCATAATCCAGTAGCTGATTACGTCTTCTTCCTCATTTTCCCGTCCCTTCTGTCTTTCAATAAAGTCTTTCAGAAGGCAGTTCCTACGCAACGTGTACAACTGTGTAGCAGTCCTTACAGAGACGCTTAAAAAGAGAACCTCCTCTGATAAGCTGATATGAGGCCTAAGTTTGCTTGTAAGAAACTTTCGCACAATAAGCTAATGTACCTACTCGTAAGATTTTAAACTGAACTGGGAAGTTGTATTCTAAAGCCTGACTCAACCCAAGGAGGTAAACGGGAGCGGTAAGGGGACGATGCACTAGCAGGACTGGTGTAAAGACGGTATCGTTTTGCGGGATAAAATAGTGGTCACTGCCCTGTGTTACTCTTGCTAACATGTATGTGTCATATGAAGATCTGTTGGTATGAGTGGCATTACGCGTAAATTTTCGCCAATTTCATCCCATATTGTATCCTTCTTTTATTGGTCTTTATAATCAGGTCTCGTCATATCGTATAAGATGGGATATTCCTTAACGCACTCAATTACAGCTTCCGTAGTCATTTTTATTTTCAAAATGTGAATTTCAAACCTCCCAGACATGGAAAACAATGCAAAATGTAAGAAGTCACGTGCTAACTACAGCGCGGTACGCGGGAGAACGCACCATGCTGCGGTACAGAGAAATACGGCGACACAACGCTGCATCGCGGCAGGATCCCGCAGGCGGTGTGTGTTGCCATTTAAAAATCCAAGGAGTACTACTATATCGCGTCCCGTTACCTCTCCCGCATACCGCTTTGTTTTCAGTCAGCTTAATTAGGGATGCAGTAACTATTTAAAATACTCTGTGCAGCCGGTGATTTCTTTTTGAGAAGAAAACAGTTTTTCGGGTAGTCAAGATCTGTTCTTATGAACGCTGTCGGCACATTATCCCGTGTCGGTAGGATCCAGCCCCCAAAAGTCTCAAAACCTATGCCCTTTTAAGATCACACGCAAATGGTTTTCAATTTGTTATGCTACGAATATGCTTGTAAATGCAAGCGGGCCAAGACAAGTTCGGCTCAAGCAGGAATGTCGTTGCTCGGCCGCGAGTCACGCACGATATGACTATCTGGTATCGTGCATCCACTGCCAGGAAAAATGACTAATGAAACCAGTTATTTGTTGCTCGTAGTAGACTGACTTTGAAAATACGGTGTATATGACTAAACAATGTGTCTTATTCATCCAGTCAAAAGCGAAAACTTCATCCTACAGTAAATGCCGCCGAAAATTTCACAAAAAAATCTCCTGATGTTTATATGTTTCTATGGAGATTATCACAATAGTAGTAAGTGATTGTTCTCGGAAATGAAGAACAGCAGAGAGGCACCTTGCCACAAGAAAGACCAAGTTTCTCAGAGCAGAGAAACTGAAAGCAAACATTCTGGATTCATTTCAAACATTTCACAAGAAAAAAAAATGCTTAGTAGGGTTGCCCATTTAGAAACGCGTTAATGAGATGTGAAGTTTCCCTGGAAGCACAGGGATGTTATCCTGAACATTTTTTGTAAGTTAAGGTTAGCATAATGAGTGTACTATCCACTTGTGACGATAAGTATTGATAGTTGTCAGTTACTAGCAGGAAGACAGGCTAGCAAATTTTCCGCTTCTGGACACGGTTTAAGGGGGGGGGGCGGCGGGGAACTTCTGAAGGACTTAAAAACGCAGTGTCATACCAGCATAATGAAAACCCTGTACTCGCGTGTTTTAATCTCCCACATACACCCAGTTCGCAAAAGCAATTTCTTCCCCCTCAGATTTCCGGAAAAATTTTTATGCATTTCTGAGTTCCGTAATTCACAGCACAAAACCTATCCATCTAATTTGCTTTGATTTTATAAACAGAGGGACATTATTTTATCTGACAAATCACTGCTCACTCAGACTGTTTCGCGTGACGGCAAGCAGCGTAGTGATTGTCTTTATACCACTTGGCAGTAAGTTCAGGTAAATGTGTCTTAACTCTGTGGAGTTAATATTACTTTTCTGTTCATCTATACTTACAAGGTGCTGCAGGTGTTCTCCGTCGGCTCGCAGACAGGCGTGGCGTCTAACAAACACGCTGTTCTACTCTAATTCCCTCAGTCAATCAAAACTTCTTCCTTTTTAATAATATTATTATATAGGTACATGTTTCAGCCTATGAGAGGTCATCATCATGTACAAAATACAAAATCACGCTGTTCAGTGCACGTCAAATTTCTGTTGGTGTACCTGCAGACTCTAATTCCTGAATGTCTTTTTTTTTCCGGATTTTCCTTACTGCGGCGCCTATTAGCCTGCTACACACTGTATCCTTTAACGTGTCCCATAAGTAAAAATACGTCTTACGGGTTCAGATCTGGCGAAATAAGGGGCCAGTGTCCTTCACTCAACCTTCGGTCACCAAAAACAGTCTATTAACGGTGCATAGAACTGTTTACCGGCCTTAGCAAAGGTGGGGACCGATTGTGATGCTTATGGGTGGCCCGTAAATGTTATTACGCACAGCAAAAGAAAAAAGGACTAACGTTTCGGTACAATCCCCCATGAGCTCGGGGTTCCCGGTAAGCGCGGGGTCCAATTTTGTCAAATCCGTCCAATCGGCCTAAGGCCGGCGGCCCTGGTGATGTGTTGCACTATATTTTTCCAAAAAAACCATAGGTTCTGCCATGATCGGAGAGGAGTTCAAGAATTGGTGTTAATGTGCAACATATCGATTGAATTTATAGTCTCAGACATCTAGACAATCCCCATAATCATGTCCGCAGCACAGCACACATCAAACTTAACATAATGTAACCACACCTCGTACATTAACATGGGATTTCATTCATGTTATTCTGAGACTTCACGGATCCACTCAAATAAAACCAAGCTTCATCGCGAAAAGGAAGGAATTCGGCTGGGGTTTTACCCTCACTATATCCGGAATGAAGACATCATTTCACAAAATTCCGTCTTGCTTCACGACCTGTGTCGTAGAAATTATCAGTTACACGTGATTTTGCGTGTTCTCTTGCTATCTAAAATGGAACTTATTGCTCTAAAGCTTTTCACATATTTGTAAATATTTGCCTGAATTTACATGATTCTTCCTGTAATAACTGAATTCATTGCACGTATCTTACGAACTGAGTATAGCGACCATTAGCTGACTCGTATGCATTCTCCAATAAGCAGCGTAGGACCGAGCTGTTGTTTGTGTAACATATCTGAGCTAGTGGGAAATAACTGTCAATATTCGACATTTCGAAATAACGGCCATGAGTAAGCGTATTTGAAGACTGGCATAAAGGTAGCCCCACAGTCCGTAATAGCAAATTTCTGTAATTTTCTTATATTACATCAAAATATTATCAGAACATTGTTCTAGAATAGTAGCCTACACGTTTTCCAAACGGTTCTCACTTTGCCTACTGTTGTACCACCCCTGACTAATTAGTGGCTTAGTTGCCACATCGGCGCAATGACCTGAGAAATGGAACTTAATCCAGTCCTGCCCTAACAGCGGTCCCAATTTATACGTCGCTCAAGACACTGCGCATATGAAACAGTAGTAAACAGTCTGTGCTAATTCGTAGTCCTTACCTCTTCTACCTACTCACAGTAGGTGCCACTGGGACCGGTACGATTTGTTGTTAGAGTATTACAAATACTGGAGTATATTGGGCCGGGGGGGGGGGATTTTGGATGTTGGCAGTGTACATAAACAGTTTGCTTAAAACTGTCATACAGCGCATCAGTGAAAGACAAAAAATTGACTGGCAGTGTACTGGGTGATCGGCCTTCAATTCTGGGCAGGAACAGACTCTTTCCATTTTCCACCATACTGAGGCCGAATCTGGGGCCTAATCCATCCTTTCTGGGACCTTTCTCCGGCGGTGAGCGGTCAGAGCGAGAAGTGGACCTCCCTTGTTCATCGAGTGCTAGAATTAGGAATGCAGGGATGTTTCACTCCTCTCTTCCATAAGCTATAATACCGTTATGTTTATGCATTCGGACAACTTTTAAGTTTTACACTCGACGTATTAGAAATATGATAAGTTATGGCCCTATCTCAAATACGCTTATAAAATTATGGCTCCTGTCAAATATTAACCTTTTAAAGCCTAGCGGTAACTTTACATACGACCAGGTTTAACATTAAAAAATTCTACGTGGTGCCCACATTGCGTTTATGTGTTTTGTACGGATCTCAGAACAAACAGCAACTTTTGCCTTACAAAACATTAAGAGACTGGTTTTTATAACCGAAGTGGAGAGTGTTTACAGCGCGGTATGCACTGAGTCCTTATACAAAACAGATACGCTTCGTCTTTAACGGGTTAATTTAAACTGCAAGGGCATACCAGGTTCTCACTTGTCTCTGTTCTCTAGCAGAGGCTGGTAAATATGTCATTTACTGCACAAAAAAGAATTTCGCTTTCTGCCCTTGCATTTAAATACATTTATTTGGCCTATTCACCAACAGACTTCCCGTTTTCTATTATGATTTCAAGGTTATAAAGCAGACATTGGATTCTGAGAAACTGTTCCGCTTAGTGTGGGCACAATAAGCAGTGTCTTCTGCAAGAGATTTTTAAAGTCTCATGACAGGTGCGACGAACGTATTAAATTCATTCGCTCGTCCTGTTGTCTGCATTACGACAGGTCCGTAACCTCTTCCAAAGCGAGTTCTCCACAGAGTGCGACCTAATGCTTCCTCTTTCAATTTCCAGTATCTTCTCTTTTCCCTAAGATCACCCAGAAGCTGCTTACCCCTTCTTCCTCGTCTTCCAGTCATTTCTATCCGTCCCTCTAACTTTCCCTCAAACACACTTTTAGAAGGCAGTTCCTACGCAAGATGTGGCCAATCCAGTGAGCCTTCCTTCTATTTATTGTATGTAGGATATTCCTGTCCTCCTTGACTCTATGTGTATTCAATTACTAACAGAAAATATTTAGTAAAAATTTGTTTAGGGGAATTGCCATACTCGAAACGTGTAATTTAGAAGGCTAGTGAGAGATTTATGCATTTATTTATTTCTCTTTTAATGAAAAGCACAATCAATAACCAAGAATAAGGCATAGAGTGTTATCATTATTTGTAAATAATTAATTTCAAAATATTTGTAAGCAAGCTGTCATTACATGGTTTGAAATATTACCCCGGAAAAGTTCAGCAAAGAATGAGAAAAAACTATGGAACCTGTCAGAACATCCGAATTCCCAGTCGAAATTTCAAACTGTCACCTTCCAACTAACATACGAGAGCTCTAAAGTTTCGACCAAATTTCTTCGTGGGTTAATGAACACGAACCAATGCATACAAGCATAACAGGTTAAATTAAAACTCCATAGATCCCTACATACGTTTTGACATAAATGTCATCTTCATGGAATCATCACTAGTGCACAAATCCACTTAAAGGTTCACGAGGTTTAACACAAGCTTTGACACAAAGAATAAAGTTCTTAGTGGATATTAGAGGAAATCTGCCTTCATTGATGTTCCGCGGCCTTCACTGAATGGCAGCTATCACTGGCAGAAAAACGAGCAGCAAGTGTTATACAGAAGCAAATACGTAGCAGTAACTTTGTCTTCTTCATTACAAAGAGCGGGAGAGTTCGGTTTAGGAGTTGATTAAAGAGAATAACAGGAAGAGTCGCCGAGACAACGTAATGGTTTCCGACGCCAGAGCTATGTACTGTTATTACATTACACACAAATGGCCTTCGCGATAACTTTGCTTATATTTGTGTGCTTGTCCATGAAAGTGACAGGCCGAATAACTTACCTTGTGCTGGTGCTGTTTGAGTGGTTAGCTATGGGCACCACATCACCATCCTCTGTGACCTGGAATAAGGACGAATATCGGGGTGCTTTGTCAACCACATCTTCATAGCTAGGAGGTGGATCCACCTACAAAATAAAGACAGACGCGGTGATTATTCAGAATATGTACGAAATAATCGCGTAATTTTCACAATCAAACTGCTCCAGATATTTTATAATCTGACGGGTGTTCTTAAGAGAAACTGGTCTAGAGAGAAACATTTTATTATAAAGTCGGACTCAGTTGTAACGTCATGAAAAGCACTGAATATTTTATGTCGCTATAAACGAGTGTTGTTATAACCGAGGAGTATAATTTTATGGATAACAACGAGGAATTAATTTGTACCAAAGAATATCTGACGCTATATGAGAAGTGTCACCTTAACTGATGTCGTTGTAACCAGGTTCGACTGTATTTATAAAATATACAACAGTCTTACCTGTAGGCTACACCCACTGATCTGAACTGGCTTTAGCAAGGAACACATCCTACTTCCGCCCTATATATTTAAGCAAATTTCTACTATTCTTTCAAATTTTAAACATGTTTCATTTTAATACCAGCTTATTGGTTGCCCACAGGGCTGCTGACAGCGGGTGCAGGTCCCTGTGAAAAAATTTTTTCGAGCCCCCTAGCAAAGACAAACTGTTAAGGGGAAAGTTAGGGAAACAAATATGGCCGCTGGCCGCAAGTGCCATCAACACGAAAAATCACATTGCAATTGCGTCTGATAGTACCGGGAAAGACAAGAACATAACTCAACACAATGGGACCCTGAGCCCCCTTCTGGACTGCCAGGGCCCGGTAATTTATACCGCCTTCCTCCCTTCCCCCCCTTGTCGGCATTGGCCTCCCAATAACCTTTCCACTCTTTACAACTTCTCTCCAATAACACGCGCTTCGAAGCTTAGACTAGCTCGTTCCTCAACAACCACTTTTGCTATCGTACGATTTGCATTTGTTAGACTACTAACATTCGTGTTCTAATGAAGTCGCGATTTCTTTTATTTGCTGGTACATAAATTTGTTCTACAACAGAGACTTACATTGTCTATGTAATATAAGAGAATAGTCGAAAATAACGCTGGGTGGGCCTCAGGGCTGTACTGTATGTCTTGTAGAAGGTAAAAATCTCTTGCCCCTTGCCCGGAATGAAACAACGATTTCGCAAGAGTCCAGCCCGTAGCCTGCTCAACCTACTGACAGCTGTCCCGAAAATTTGCCTTGAAAATTTGAAGGAAAATAGGAGATTCTTCAGTCTTATTAGCAGGCTGCGGGCTAAGAGTCGAAAACGGGACCTCCGGAAAAACACTGATGAGAATCCCTAGACTGAAAGATGCGGTACGTATTTTTAAGTAGCTACGATGAAATTACGGCTAGTATTAATACTGTGAGATCTAAATAATCAGCATTGGTTGCAATATGAGAGACGTAATATTAACGATGCAAGTTTGACTTAAAACACTAACTGTTATATTTTTACCATTGAATATGCATCCCCAAGCATTAATCATTATCATTTAGTCACACCCGACGGCTATCGATTATTTAACTCTCGATATGAATAATTATGCGGGCCATCTTCACCAAAATCATCACAAGAAGTTTCACACGAGATCGGCCTGGCAATTTACCCCTCTTCCTTATTCAAACTTCCATCAATAACAAGAATGGAAAGTGACATATGACGTTCTCACAACCTTGAGTGTCAAAATTACGGTATTCTGAGATGCGGCGCAAACAGATACCACAGTTCTGGACTAATATATGCTGTCTATCGTTTCCGGGTATATCACGCTTCTAACTTGAAGGTGGAAGCATTAATCTGATATCCAAATACTGAATTCATTCCTCACAGAAGCATTAATCTGATATCCAAATACCGAATTCATTCCTCACAGAAGCATTAATCTGATATCCAAATACTGAATTCATTCCTCACAGAAGACAGGGGAGGTCGCGACTGTAGCCCTCGCCAACATGAACCGTCGTATCTGCATGTCTGTCCAGGCGAAAGGACCGTCACTTTCAGCACCTTCTGTGGCACAACCACTTCCACATCTCTCACTGCATGTACTCGCCAATTTTTCTTTACATCACTAAATTATGACGTTGAGATCCTCACTCTTCTGGGATGTTACACAGCGTTGGTTGGTAGTTACCGACGTTTCGGGAAAATCTATCATTTAAGCAGTCTAGAGCTGCTTGATCCCTGAAGGCAGAACCGATAGGTTGTCCCGAAACGTCGGTACAGAACTACCACTCAACGCTGCGTAATATCCCAGAAGAGGGCAGATATTATTACACCGGGGCGGAAGCTTGAAATCACGCAAATCACTGCGTTATTTACAATTACTAATTTGGCCCTCTTCCGAGTGTCTTTTTATGTATCCGATTTGGTATTATTTTACAAATTACGAAGCATGGAGATAACTGCATGATGGGGAGTTTCATGATTTGTATCTCTCGCCAAATATTATTTGATTGGTCAAATCAAGGAGTAGATGGATGTAACATGAGTCACGCATGGGAGAAAGACAAACTATGTACGGGGTTTTAGTTGCAGACATGAAGGAAAGAGATTACTTGAAGACCTAGACGTACGTGGTAGGATAACATTAATATGAATGTGAAGAAATGGGATGGTAGACGGAGAGTACTCGAGTTAGCTTGCTCAACAGCGAGACACTTGATGGTGAAAAGGTTAATGAAAGTGCGTGTTCCATAAAATTGCAGAGTTCCTTCAGTAGCTGGGGATTTACCAACTTTTCTTGGAAGACCCTGCCCCATGATGTTTATTTACTTATTTACTCCCGAGTTTAAATATAAGTCGAGCACAGCCTGATGTTAAATACAAAAAAAAAATCGCGTTTTTTAAGGGCTACGAAAACTTCAAACGGAAATTACACTTTTTGAGTATCAGGGATAAAGCTCATGTTACTGATGGGTTCTTTGTGAAGTTAACTAGGTCTGTAAGTACGTTCAGAGAGCACCTTCATTGAGTAATAGTAAGTACGAGTAACCTGTTATGCAGTCGTTTTCAAACTTTAATGTTAGCTGCACACAGGCTGTAGATAACGCTTGCTTTAAATGCCCTATCTTACAACGAACAAAGAAAAAAAATGAGTCGACCAGCTGCATTGTAAATACTGCTGACAAATACGGTCCAAGATATGACATCATCATCTGACAGTTTAACTGTTTTTTTTAACGCATAGATTATACGTACGCTGGGTGTATCTACGTTTCCATTTCAGATAGCGTAAAGTCATTACAATGGTCATTAAATTCCAGTAAGACCTTTTGTTTATGTTTAAATAACTTTCAGATAGTTTATAAAGTAAACATTTTCAGTTTACTTATTTAAAAAATTATGGAATTTTCATAAAGGTGAATACTCTAGTCCGTGAACACATCTTGGCAACAAAATATAATTAGTACAACTTTCTAGCTGAATCTTTACGTGTGACATCACGTTTCGTGTCACTGATATAAATAAATAAATAAACATGTCTCAATGCAACCGTATCTTTATTAAACGATAGATTCTGTCTAATTAAGCTACATGTTTCGGCCTAATTTAGGTCGAAACATGTAGCTTAATTAGACAGACTTTATCGTTTAATAAAGATAGGTTGTGTTGAGACACATTTATTGATTTATTTATAGTTGGAAGTTTGTGTGGCTAAACCACATAAAATCATATTTTTTATCTTTCGGTACTGGCACACCATATTTCGACAGATAATTTTAAATCGAAAGAAGAATTTTCTTAAATGAAATAGGTTTCTTAGATACCAGTGCTATATTAAATTTGTTAGACTTTTATATTTTCTTTCCAGCTTCAATTAACATTTATGTTACGCAAAAATACACAATTCTGATAATGATATTACGTATCTTACAATAAAATACAGCAGTAAAAAAATCCAATGCCATACGACCATGTAGCTAGCTAGCTATCTATCTATCTTACTCCGTTGAGCAGATTCCTTCTGTAGAAGCTAACAGTTTCTAAGCTAGTCAAGAATGTCACCACAGTTCCTGGAACCCGCAATTTCACTACCGTCTTACATAACGGACTGCCAGAGATTGGCTCTCTTCGAGCATATTACGCGGCATCTGTGCTAATTGTTTACCGACGTTTTGGGACAACATATCGGTCCCATCTTCAAAGGTCAAGAGTCAAAGAAGGAAAACAAAGTCCCAAATCAGGGTACCGCCACAATTCACACTTCCACATCAAATTCCTTGAAGGCCAATTTCAATATTATTCTCCCTTCTATGCCTCTACACATATGTAACATTAACCAGAGAGGGCAAGGACACTTTTCTGATTGTGTTAATGGATACCTTCACGTGTAATGCATGCAGTTTTTGTGTTACTTCGGCGCAGATGGAATGGAAATCAGCTAGGCAGCCGGGTGACAGAAGGAGTTTGGACACACTGTCGACAGCAAACATTTACCCGTTTACTCATAGAAACCAGTCAGCGTGAGGTAAATACTCTGTGAGACATAGCACGGGCATAATTACAAAATTTAATCAAACTGTTACATTCTACGAAGTTGGCTTCATACTACGAAGCTGGCATATACAGTTTTAATTGCACGACGTTGCGTAAGCCTGGCGTATGCGTCAGCTAGTCTAGGCCTGGTGGCTTTTCCAAGCATACAGGTAGCGTCAACATTTAAAAAACCCTACTTAACTAGACAAATCGAAAGAACGTATACTGTTACATAACAATGTGGAACTTAAAATGAACTAAAAACAGCGGGGCACAATTAGATAGAGAGAAGTGTTTCGGAAGCTGAAAGTTTCTCGGCTGGTCAAGAAGATTCGTGATCTGCCCATATAAACCTCCTTGCTTTGAACAAGTTCGTGTGGGTCCCTAAACAGCCTAAAATTACTCTTAAGATTTGAAGAAATACGGGAATCCCACACTCAACACGGTTCAACAGAATGCACTAACAATACGTATCTGCGGTAGCAAGTTTCACCCAGATCGGTCCGCAGTTTGGGCTAAGTCACTTAGAGACAGTTACATGCGTAGCAAGAAAATAGTAACATACATACATACATACACACATACATACATACATACATACATGTATGTATGTATGTATGTATGTATGTATGTATGTACGTACGTATGTGTGTGTGTGTATGTATGTATGTATGTATGTATGTATGTATGTATGTATGTATGTATGTACGTACGTACGTATGTGTGTGTATGTATGTATGTATGTATGTATGTATGTATGTACGTACGTACGTACGTATGTATGTATGTATGTATGTATGTATGTATGTATGCATGTACGTACGTATGTATGTATGTATGTATGTATGTATGTATGTATGTATGTATGTGTGCGTGCGTGCGTACGATATAGCATGTTTCAAGGTGATGCTTCACATTAGCTGTATCTAGCCAATCTCACCCCATTTGCAGCCCCCCGCCCTCAAGGCACCTTACACTTACAAAGCAGCAGGTACCGGTGTTGGTCTGTGCTAGAAGCAGTTCGTTGCACGGAACGTTCCTACGCATTCTCCCTCAAAACTAGGCTTCAGTTATCTGCTGCCGTGAGTCATAAGTTCGTGAGCGTGAGTCATACTTGTATTAACGTGGTCTAATTGGAATCCTCGTCGTATTTTAGCCATTCTGTAGTACGTCTCTCGAAAACACTGGATGGTGATGTTCAGGTCACAACTAGGCCCCAAATCGCCAACACCTTCTGGGCAGAGATTAACGGATTATGCTGCATAGCGGTCACAGTATGTCTACCGATGAGTAAGAGGCGTTGCATTTAGTGTCGTCCAATGTCGGCATTTCCGAAGCACTGTCTTGATACACTGCTTCACAAGAGGCCTAACGTATATCCACCCTATTCTTTCTCAATTTCCAATTTCCTCAATTTCCAGCAGCAGCAGCAGCAAGAAGTTTTTCTCGTCTCCGAAACGTCCAGAGATGCTCTGCAGCCCACCCCGCCTCGTATTCAATAGGGACCTCCGCTCAAATCCTTGGAGATAGAGTGGCCAAAGCGTGAAGTGGACCGCTCACTTACGTCTAGTTTCAAGGTTAGGAATGCGGGGAGCAACACCTCTGCTCCCCCTATATGACTTCATGGTGTGGCCAAATTTTACCCTTTAATGTGATACCTGAACACAATCTAAAAATAAATTTCGAGCTTGGAATGTGACGCTATGTCAAGTGGTAAATGATTTCCGATGTTTCGGATTTGCTTTTTGCGTCCACCTTCGAAATATACACCTCCATGGAGGGTGTCACACGATCTGAATAATTAAAATTCTTCGGAGCTGGCGCAAGGATCGGTTCACTGAGCGGAAATCACTACATGATCTGCGATCATTAATAAAACGTGCAGAAGTTTTTATGAATATTTTAATTTTTTCGACGGTACTTAAAAACCCTATAAAAGTAGGCTGGGGACGGCGGTGGCGCAGTTGGTTGAGGCACTGCGCTACAAACCGGCAGGTCGCGGGTTCGATTCCCGATGGTGTCAGTGGAATTTTTCATTGGCATAATCCTGTCGGTCGCACTATGGCCCTGGGGTCGACTCAGCCTCTAACGGAAATGAGTACCAGGAATATTTCCTGGGGGGTAAACGCGGCCGGTGCGTAGGGCTGACAACCTTGCCACCTTCATGTGCTGACTGTCTAGAAATCTGGGAGCCTCGACCTCCTGGAACCCTGTGGGCCTGTCCAGGCCTGTAATGGGACTGCTTTACCTTTTTTTTTTATAAAAGTAGGCTACGGCGCTGTTGGCCCACGTGTTCAGCCTAAGGTATCCGGTGTGAGGGTGCAATATGGGCTGCGGTACTCTGGCAACACAGGCTTCAGCCTAAGGTATTCGGTGTGAGGGTGCAATATTGGCTGCGGCGCTCTGGCAACACAGGCCAATTGTACGTGGAAGAATCAGTAGCATATGCGCACCCAGAACTTTCCTTTCGGGGGGGGGGGGCCTGATGCTATATATAATTTATGTTATAAAAATCATGTTGTAAGTACAACATAACGCTGTCTGCAACTGCATTTATATACATACGAATATAATTATATGTTCCACGACTCAATCACAGTGCCTTATCTTCTTGTTTTTTTCTAATTTTATTATTTTATTTTTCAAATTTCTAATGTACTAGTCATCAGACGATTTCAGCGGCTGATTTTGGCTGAAGGGAAAGTCACGTAAAACTTTTTCGTATCACAATATCTACAAAATCCGTCGCACGTGTCGCGGGTCGCACGTGGAAAAATAACAATACATGTTATATCTAATGGCCTAAACTATTGTGGAATTTTTATAGTATAAACACAACGCTCAAATAGAACTGGGAAGACAAAAGGTTCTTGGGTTGAATGGTACCGTATATTCTCCAAATTTAATCTTTCTTTCAAATCATAAATTAACTTATAACCTGTTGTTGTCACCCCCAAAATATTTAATTTTACATCAAGCATTTTTTGCTATTTTGTACCGCACTGTCAGTAACCTGGTCCATACAGCATCGAGTTATCAGGTGATAATAAATTGGAAGGTCTGTGGAAGAGAGGAGGCGTGGCCTAAACTGGTAAAATTTGTTATTCAACAGAATGCAGTTGACCTGCACAGCGTGGGTAGGGTCCCTTAACACTCGGGTCGACGGTCGGAAGGAGATATATAAATCGTGTTAAAAACATGAATTTCTATCACTGCATAACGTAGTTTGTTTAAATAAGTACTGGTTGTCATTTGTAGGCGTTTCGTTTATAACAAGCCCATAGTGAAATTTATGCACAGCTGTAACCACACAGAACACTACAGACAATAATAGTATTACCTCACGCGCACAAAACACGACAGCACTTCAGCCCAATGTATTTTTAACTGGAGTACATCATTTACTGGTTACAAACAAAGGCCATTCGACTTTCCATAGCGCAAAGCACTGCCAAGGTCACCACGAAACTCCGCAGTCAGTATTCGTAATATCCCAGCACTTGCCAGACCGACTGAAGGATACTGCGGCACCCTTCAGTCACGGTAATAGTTTTCACGACAGAGATTCGAAGTCCGCACATCCCAAATGGAAATAAGAAAATTAATCCCTACATTCTCGAAGATTCATTTGCTATTTTAAAATTAAATATGAATTTATTAGTGACAGTTCTATTGAGATATTTGGCAGTTGCCACAGCCGTGCTGAAGATTCAAGCCTTGCGAAATATTACGCCGTGTCTACTGGTAACTAATTACCAAAGTTTTGAAGGAGAGTAGTACCTCCATCTTCAGGGTGAAGCAGTGTTTGTCTATGAAGATGGAGGCAGTAGGCTCCTCCTAAACACCGGTTAACTGTTCACGAGTCAGCACGGCATAACATTCGGCAAGATTCCAAACTTCAGCCTTAATATCAGCACTCTGTCCATTCTGGCGATGAAGCTTGAACTTTAGTTAGCTTTTCTTACTTCGGGGGTACACGGTGACGCATTTGGTTGAGGCACTCCGCTAGAAGCCGCAAGGTCGCGGTTTCGATTCCGGATGTGCCGCTCTATGGCCCTGGAATCGATTCAGCCTCTAACAGAAACGAGTACCAGGGGTATCTGCTGGGGGTAAAGGCGGCCGGTGTAAGGCTGACAACCCTAACACCTTCATGTGCCGATTGTCTAGAAATTCTGGGGGCCTCAACCTCCTGGAGCCCCAAGGGCTTGTCCAGGCTTGTAATGGGAGAGTTTTACCTTTCTCAAGTGAAGAAAAGTTGTGCTATCAATGAGGCCATGTCGCTACTTTACAGGTGCGCCCTCTGTGTGAATTCTGTGCACATCTGCCTTTATCATTACTATTCACAGATCCAGCAGGTGTGCTCCAGGAACTCTCGAACTTGGGTTTGCGACCCATCACTGTGGCGCGAGCAGTTCTTCACAGGCCGCCACTGTCTTTTTCGCTTGTTTTAGTGTCTTGAAGTCTTCCGGGGTTTCCACCGCATGTTTTCCGAGTTTTGCACGAATACACTTTGAAACAGAACCCCCAAATTATTAGTTTAGTACAGTTTCCGGGACCCCACAGAGTCGGGAAAGCAATTGCCCCTGTCCAGCTTAAGTAGCCACAACTTTGCCTGTAGCCGTTCTCTAAATCGGAGATCGACGCGCCAACAGTTCGACGGGTATAAACGTTGATTTCCGAATTCGACACATTTTAAAAAGGAGAGAAACAAGCTTAGCGGGACATCCTATATATGTGTAGCTCTATCGATGTGTATTCCAGAGTGGGACGAAATCATGAGGAACAAGTAGCCACACCCTACTATGAGCAAAGAAACAAGACCGCATATGGTGGAATGCGTGACATGGTAGACAGACTAAAGCAAGAATTTCTCTACTTCAAAAACATCATACTGTTTCATGGAACACGGGTTAAGTTTAATATTATTTCTCCCATAAACTAATGGCCTTCCCTAAATTCATTTTCATGAAACCCACCAGGGCTTAACGGCGTGACGTGTAGATGCACTGTACTGAATTGCACCCATATCGGAAAATAAATACGCAAAACTTGAAGATACATTAATTTACACACGTAAAAAGTACGATTTCCACTGCGCCGATTTTGAAGAAAATCATGCTATCTCAATGAAGTTACGTGGATATGTTTGCACGAAATTTTTCGAAATTGGAAGAAAAATGTGAACTGAAGTAATGTATGGCTTGCATTTCTGTGCCTTTCATGAAATTTAAAGTTGCTTAACAGCACTGCACGCAGATCGTCTATAATAAATTTTCCTTAATTTGTCAAGAAAAGCGGAAAGTGCGGGTAGAAATACATTTACAACTTTCAGTAAAGTGCGACTGTTGTAACTGAGACAATTTTTACGAAACTTGCACCTACTCTATGACTTTGGTGAAGAAATCCTATACCAGATTTCACGAATATCCGACAAATTATGTAGTCGCAGATACCAGGTTACAGACGGACAGACGGACGTAACGGAAAGACACAGTCTCCACACAAGGCGTTCTTTCTTGACTTCTTAAGTAACACATAAAAAATGAATAAAAACTAACCTCTCAAATTTGTGCAGCAATTCACGTCTCGTATTTCTGTTGCAAAGTCTTACAACGTTGTCTTAGTACCCACGCTTGTTACCCACAGTACAGGAAATGTTGTCTTTTCATTGTTAATAAAGTGCCTGTGTTAAGTGTACGGAATATTTATTGCCAATGTTATCGACTTGACAGTGTGACTGCAAACCTAAGTAATGACACATCCTATAGATATCTATGTATGAATTCATCTACTATTCACGACCAATGACCTGCAGTGTCGAATTCCGTGCAGGAATGGAGTGGAGTGACCAGCAGAATCAAAAGTACATCGGGCTAAGTCTGACCTATGAAAGACCGGTGTGCATTTCACTTTAACTCCAAAAATTTCTGACACTGGTTCATACGAATAAAGGACACTTCCCAGCTTGAGAGTTATAATTGATATTAACTACATTTCGGGAGCTATGATCTACAGAGTGGCCACAATGTCCCAATGTATGCAGTCAAATTTACCTGTATGCTCCCCTCCATTATCCGCACATATTTAATTTTTTCTCCATTTTCTTCTACACATCATACATGCATTTGGAAGTCATTAAAGCATTCCCTGATAATTTTTTCTATGTCTTCAACTGCTGTTAGGTAGAGTTGGAAAATGTTCTATTTCACAACACCGCAAAGCGAACAGCCAAATATGATTAAGGCTGGACCTTGGGGAGGCCACACCATAACAAATCCACGTGCAGTCCACTGTCCTCTAAACGTGTCGTCAAATATCCTCTAACTGGGAGAGCACAGTGTGCTGTTGGAGAATAGCTATTGCCTCGAGACTTCCCTCGCGCAGTTGTGCTACAAACTACTTCTAAAGCACGATCAAATAAGTAGCATGATTGACACTTGTATCGAAAAATATGGCTTTATCGAGTGTTTTTCCGAAATTTGCTGCCAATTTCCTAACATCATGAGAATGCTACTCAAATTCACCATCAACATGAGCATCTTCTTTGCAATAAAAGAATATATTTCAGGATAAATTACTAAGGTAAATTACACACTCATCCGAAAACAGTACTCTTCTTGAGATCTTCTGGAATATTACGCAACGTCGAGTGGTAATCCTTTACCGACGTTTCTGGACAACGTATCGGTCCCATCTTCAAGGGTCAAGAAGTCCAAAGAGAATAGTCTGGGACTTCTTGACCCTTGAAGATGGGACCGATACGTTGTCCCGAAACATTGATAAAGTATTAAAACCCGACGCTGCGTAATATCGCAGAAGAACGCAGATCTGATCAGCATCGCGGTGGAAGCCTCAAATCACGGATAGTACTCTTCTTCTTGATTCAGTGGTGGGCAGTTGCTGGCGAAAGTCTTGCAAGCTACTTCAGTGAGACAATAAATTAACAGAGGACACAATCTCATGCACGGGGACCTTATGGCCACTCTGATCTCCTGTTGCGCACGCCTGTTTGTCATTACAATTTAGTGCTCTACCCCAGAGACAGGGAGTATGTGGAGGCACAGTGTCTTGAGGCACTGCGCTACACGGCGGAAGGTCGCGGATTCGATAGAGTCATTCGAATTTTTCTTTAGCATAATCCTTCCGTCCGCACTGTGAACCTGGGGTCGACTCAGCCTCTAACAGAAATTAGTACCAGGGCTATTTCCTGGGGGTAAAGACAGCCGGTGGGTAGCGTAGGGTCGACAACCTTACCACCTTCATGTGCCGATTATTTTGAAATCTGGGAGCCTCGACATCCTGGATCCCTCAGGGCCCGTACAGGGATTGCTTTACCTTTTCTCCCCTACAGATATAAGAAACATCCTGCTCCATACAGCTGATACTCTACTACTAGGCTACACGTTCTGACATCTCGGGAAGCAGTAATGTCTAATGTAAGTGTATTAATTGCATATAAGGCATTTTACTGTTAATAACCAGTAAAGCTCCAATACAGTAATAGGCCAACCTGAATAAAAGAATCACATTGTTTAGCTAGATATACAGGAATTATTTCCAAAGACGAGTTATGCCACACATCCAAATATCCATAGTTTTGTAATTTCCTCCAGTTTTACCGGAGCCGGGGTGGCTAGTCAGTATAGCAGTTTGGCTAAGGCCTAGAAACTGAGGAATTTTTATTCCATTCACACCAGGGTCAAGAGAGTTCTCTCTTCCACAAAATGTCAAGACCAGAACTGGGGCACACCCAGCCTCCTACACAGTGCAGAACGGAGACTGGGGTTGAGCACGAAGCGATGAAGCAAACCACTGAACTCCATCTAGGGCCGAAATTAGGAGTAAGTGGAGCTATATGTCCTCTCCTCCACATGCCTTCATGACGTACACAGTGACAATTTTACTTTACTTTGCCTGTGTCCCCTGCTTTACTTACAGAAATTGGGTGTAGAGTGCTCGATGTTGACCCATAAAATCAAAATTGAAATAATATTAAAAAAATCGTTGATGAACCCCCGTATTAAAAGTCGAAATTCGATCGCTAGTTTCACATGATATTGGTTGGAAGCATACATATTATTACTGAAAACACAGAAGCTAGATTTAGCAGTCGCTAGTAAGCAGACTGGCCAACAAGTAAATGCTGAGAAAATTAAGCACATAGTCATGTTTTAAGACAAGCAACTAGGACATAGAGATAAGTAACAAATCCTTTGAAATGGTGGAACGTTTCAAATATTTACCAACAACCCTAAAGAATCAAAATTCCATTCAAGAAGAAATTAAGAGCAGACTGATGTCAGCGGATGTTTGCTATCACTCGGTGCAGAATCTTTTGTTTTTCTGTTTGTTATCCAAAAATATAAAGAGTAAGATACACAGCACTATAATTCCGTCTGTTTTTTATAAGTGAGAAACTTGTTCCTCTCACACTTAGGGAGGAACATAGGCTGAGGGTGCTCTCGAATAGGGCGCTGAGGAAGATACTGGGCCTAAGAGGGACGAGATAACAGGGGAATGGAGAAGACAACATAACGAGGAGCTTTATGGTCTGCACTCCTCACCAAATATTTTTCGGTTGATCAAATGAAGAAGAATAAGAAGGGCGGGACATGTAGCATGCATGGAAAACAGGAGAGGGGCATACAGGGTTTTGGTGAGACCTGAGGGAAAGAGACGACTTCGGAGACCTAGGCGTAGATGGAAGGATAACATTAAAATGGACATTCAAGTGGTGGAAAGAGGGGGCATGGACTGGATTGTTCTGGCTCAGGATAGGGATGGGTGGTGGGCTCTTGTGAATGCGGTAATGAACCTTCGGGTTCCATAAAATGCGGGAAATTTCTTGACTAGCTGAGAAACTGCTAGCTTCTCAAGAAGGAATTTGCTCCATGGGTTTAGTTAGATTTTTGTTTCGACATTAAATCCCAGTAGCCTTTAATTTTATTCAGAAACACGGGAACTTGGACAAGCAGTTTAACGAGTTCAAATACAGCTAAGAAAAGAAGCAGTTCCTTCTAACGGTGTTATTAGAGTTCCCTAAATAGGACAGACATACATCCTGCACTGGAATTTCAACTTCGGCCGCATCGCTTTCGATAGGCTATTTCGAGCAGCGTTACATTTTCACTTCTATGCACGCCGTGACACACGACTAAATACAGTCGAACTCGGTTATAATGTCATGAAAGGGACTAACTACTTTGTATCGTTATAAAAGAGTGTTGTTACAAACGAGGAGTAGAATGTTGTCGTTAACGGGGAGAAATAAATTTGTACTACAGAATATCTGAGGCTACAGACGAGGTGTCGTATAATCCGATGTCGTCATAACCGGATTCAACTGTAGTTGTATCTAGAATTTTGTGTCTGATACGGAAGCACAGTATTAAAGAAAACCTAGTTTGTTCAGAAAATAATTCTGGGATACGCAATAACCTTTTCGAAGAGAATATTTCGCGTTTATCATATTGAATTAAAAATGATATCCCGTAGTTTACATTTAGTTGTTTTATTTCCCATCGGCACAACAACAACAACAACAACAGCAGCAGCAGCAGCAACAACAACAACGATATATTGGCATTTATACTTTTACACAATATAGACTAGTTTATGCAAGGATCAGCGAAAGCAACCGGTAGAAACATTGGCCTTCTACACTCAGGAACTGACAGTTAAGATTACTACAGCTTTGGTTACAAAAATCCACTGAAAGGGAGACAGGAAAGAGATGAGGTTCCTACTGGCAGAAAGACAATCAGACACTGAAACATAAGTACTTCAAGCAAAATGAATTTCCGCATACTGGGGCAGAATACAAGCCACAGACTACTGTGCGGCAATACCGCACAGTTACAGGAAAGCCAGCATGTGGAATGAGAACAGAAAATTTTTCCGAAGCATTAGGCAAATGTCAGGTGAAAGTGTGTTCATAGCTATCACAGAACACTAACCGCTGTCCTGTAATAGGCCAATGCTGGGTTCAAAGCGCCGATGGCTAGCAAGGGAGAAAAATTTAATATATCGTGCATAAAACCTGTAATGCAGATAGTAACATAGTCCTTACGTAATGTAGATTTTTTTAAGAGTGCTGAAGATGAGTTTCCTTATTAACACGCAACTGCCTGTTGTACAAAACCAGTAGGAATTATGTGAGGTGTTACGTAAAATTATGGCTGCAATGTTTCGGTACTTCTCAGATAATTTACAGAAAATAGTGGCTGTCACTACTTCCTAGAGTGACGTAACTTTGCTTTTTACAGGTTTCACGTACGGTAGGTTTTGTCACCCAAGGCTTTGGAGCAAGAGTTTTCATTATTTGTTTTACACGAAAGATAAAGTGTTGTTCACATCACATTTTAGTATAACTGTACATAACATCTGATGCCCTCAATTAACTGTTTGTTTCTCCTGGGAAGATAAAATAAGAAACACAATGTACTATTTAGCAAATACTTTCTCTGTTCCTCTCACATTCACACAAATTACATAAAATCTTTTTTCTACCTTATAGGTTATTGTATTCACAGCAACTCTAAGAAATGCACATTACGTTACTGTCTGTGTTTCTTTTCGTTCCAGTATAACTTTTTGTATAGATTCATATCCTAACACGCACTTAACTTCGCCACATATATCAGCAATCGCTGCCTTCTTCAGGTTCAGCATATTCAAATTGCTGCATATGTGCATTGCAGTTTGGTGTTTCTGTACGTTGCACTTTAACCCTTTAAAGACGAAGCGTATCTTTCTTTTTTATATAAGGACTCAGTGCGTACCGCGCTGTAAACACTCTCCACTTCGGTTATAAAAACCAGTCTCTTAATGTTTTATAAGGCAAAAGTTGCTGTTTGTTCTGAGATCCATACAAAACACATAAACGCAATGTGAGCACCACGTAGAATTTTTTAATGTTAAACCTGGTAGTATGTAAAGTTACCGCTAGGCTTTAAAAGGTTAATATGAGAGTAATTGCGGAACACGTAACGAACTAAAGTGCATATTATAATATAAAAACAGACAAATAAAATTGCTTCATTAAAATGAAATATGTCGCAAATATCACATAATCTTCCTCTATTACAGAGTACTATTTCCAACATCTAAAATACTATTACGCTATAATAATTAAAGCGAATAAAACAAAACATGGATTTTTTTTATTGCAAGTGAAAAGCGACGAAAAATCAAGCGTGGTAATTCCTTAATTCTCCCCCTTATACTTCCCAATTCAGGGGGACGCAAATTTCTTTTCCAAATTAGTCAAATACCTCGTGCTTTCCGCCAACCCAATGACGCACGGATTCTGCCTTTCTCATACGCGCCACTGTGACTTATGCGCAGATATTTCTTTCACCTTGGGGACATTAACCCTTGCAGGACAACGATCGATGTACGTGTCATCACACATGTAGTCCCTTATTAACTACTGGTATTTTTCTTATCACATGAGTACATTTTTGGATTTATAAAACGCACTCTATAACAAAGTGGAGGCACATTTACATCTAAGGTGTTCTTAAAGCCTCATTAAGGGATAGACGACATAACCTCATAATTTGTCAAAAACTCTTTGAAAGAACCTACAATACATCACATTTATAGCGCTTGTTCAACTTGTTCTTTGCACGGAATTAACTAAGTGTGCTTAAAATGGAAAAATATCTGGTACTGTGTCACAGTACTGTTCGTGAATGCCGCTCCTTGACACCCAGTTTTAAAAGTTGCCTTGTAAACAAAAAAACGGCACGGTTCCTAAATAGGCTAACTGCAGTACGACCGTCGGTCAGAAAATAAGTTTACAGTACTTGTATGTTACCTTTTCGTTTATTTCCAATAAGGACATTCCAGAATTAATTGTACTGCTACCCCACTACCTTTTCACATATTGAGAGCCACAACTGCGGCATTCGTCATATAGTATGACGGGCTTTTCTATTCCCTGGTAACAGAATTCCGTGTCCTCTTTTATCACCCATGGTGTCACAATTGTCTCCGAATAACTATCATCTTTAACTCTGCGGGCACCGGGATTTTACTGCAACGCTGGGAGTAAAGGCTAATCCCTCGGCGACCAATTCTCCGGATATAAATCACCATCAGAGTAGGTTCTTCAGATGCGAAATTATACGGCATGTAAACTTACTTTTTGACCAACCATCCTGGCCTGGAAGTGCCCTTCGAAATGTTCTAAGTCGGAATAAGCAGCTATCTCGAAGGTATGGAATAACAAGTCGTGTGTACGTACGAACCGAAGATAAAAATTTGGTAAAGTCGAGACGAAACTATCATGTAACCCTAACGCAGTCAGTTCCGCAATTCCGCGTGTCTCAAAGCGACTTGGCTCTAACGCAACTGACGAGTGGCGGCACGCTCTTTCTATAACACGAAATTTCGCAGGCAAGTCCTCGGGTTGCGGATGGAGGAACGGCCTCTAGTTATGGACGGTAGCCGCGAATATATTGAATAAGCAGTCGCGTACAGCCGACAAGGGGTGGCCCTCCAGCTTGAGGGTTGTGCGAGGTGCTAACAGCTCCTCACCGTAAAAAAGTATGATGTTATGACACATATGGTGAATGCCGTAATGAACCCCCGGGGTTCCATAAAATGCGGGGAATTTCTTGACTAGCTGAGAAACTGTTAGTTTCTCAAGAAGGCCTCTGCTCCATGGAGTTAGTTAGTTAGTTAGTTAGTTAGTTACTTAGTTAGTTAGTGTTGGCTATTACACGGTTTCAGCAAAAAATGTGCAAGATTTTTAAATGAGATGTCATTCTTTTATTACGCTATTTTCTATAACGCGAGGTCTCCCAGGAACGCAACTATCACTTTGTAACAGGACGGTACCACGCTAGCAGTACAAGATGCATTTCCACAAAATCAAGTCACTGTCTTACCTTTGAAAATTTGACTGCTTGCCGAGTATGCCTTCTGGTGTCGAACACCCGCGCCAGTAACAGAGTTGGTCCTATTACCAACATTGTTGCACCCACAGTTATCAAAATGGCGGATGTGGGATTGAGTTTAGATCCCTTCTGCCAACCGCCTATCTTGTTCTTTGCTTCTTTGGACGTTGAATTTTTTTCAGCAAATGTTTCTCCTTGCGCCGTTCCTTAAAAGAGAGAGAGAGAGGACGTACTTATACAGTGCAAACACAATGGTGTTATAATGAATTGTTACAGAACAAAGTGCGACGCAGCTTGAAACTTTTCAGAAATACGATAAGCAGTGATGCGTCAGGTTTCAGCACTGCGCTACAAACCGGCAGGTCGCGGGTTCGATTCCCGATGGTGTCAGTGGATTTTTCATTGACATAATCCTGTCGGTCGCACTATGGTCCTGGGGTCGACTCAGCCTCTAACAGAAATGAGTACCAGGAATATTTCCTGGGGGGTAAACGCGGCCGGTGCGTAGGGCTGACAACCTTACCACCTTCAAGCGCCGATTGTCTAGAAATCTGGGAGCCTCGACCTCCTGGAACCCTAAGGGCCTGTCCAGGCCTGTAGTGGGACTGCTTTACCTTTTTTACCATATATTTCTTTGAATTATCCGTGCTTCTGAGAGACCTTCATTACGCTTCATTGTAAATTCAAGTACGTTGCTTTGCCCACATTTTCTTACTTTCCGGAGTGTAACTTCAGTTATTCACTATTGTAGAAAAACCAACTAAATGCACTTCCTCACTAGTTTTAACTTATTCCTCACTTCCTCCCACATGTTTCGGCATCCTATCACGTCATCCTCAGGGACAGCATTTTAGGATGCCGAAACATGTAAGAGGAAGTGAGGAATAAGTGAAAATTAGTGAAAAATTGCATTTGGTTGATTTTTCTACAATAGTGAATAACTACCGGACAAAGAACAGTATGTACAATATCAAAATCACGTAAGTTCAGTGTTTTCAAACGTAGCGTAACACACACCCTACCGTTCAGGACTACAGAATTTAGCCATGGGATGAGACCCACTTATAACTTCTAACGCCACGTGGCTAATAACCTAATTGTTAAAGTTACAGAACGTGTGTGAGCCCATGTGGATCAGTCGGTAAAGCGACTGGCTGCTAAACAGAACAATTGCTTTCGCTTCCCGCTATAGGGATGGCGGTTTTGCCTTCACGTTTCGCCTGGCTTTCGGACCACATAGATGTTGACGGATGCTGAAAGATGCTGATAATTCGCCTTCGTCTGGTAGCGAGTTTATGAATGCGTAAATCCATACCACGCACCTCCAATACGTCTGTCATGTGTTGTGCTTACACGCCGAAATATTCATTTTGATTTTAAGCAACCTTAAGTACAGACACTAAAGTGTGCCTGTGGAGACTCACAGCGTCACGAATTCTCGGACTACTTCCTACTTTGGCCCAGGCCCATATGCCTTTTATAAAAATTAGACTGCACCGTGCACAGTGGGAGTGGGAGTTGCCGCAGTTGGTTAAGGCGCCGTGCCACAATACGGGAGGTTTCGGGTTCGATTCCCTGGAAAATTTAAAGTGACATATTTCTTCCGTCCGCTTTCATTAGCCCTGGGGTCCACTCGGCCTCTAACAGGAATGAGTACCAGGAATTTCCTTTAGGGTAAAGTGTTGCCGGCGCTTAGAGCTGACAAATCTGCTGTCTTAGTTGTGCCAAATGGCAAAGTAAGGATGAAAGCCCAACATTCCATTCCTCCTCTGAGCCCTCATGACTTTTCAGGGAAAGCTTCACTTCTACCTTTACCTTTACTTTTAAGTTCACGTACAGTAACCTGAACTGTGTTCTTTACGTGATCCTTAAAAACAACATAAAATGTTGGCTTTGAACAGAAACTGGTGGTGTTCGAAAGGAAAATATTAACCCTTTAAAGACGAAGCGTATCTGTTTTATATAAGTACTCAGTGCGTACCGCGCTGTAAACACTCTCCACTTCGGTTATAAAAACCAGTCTCTTAATGTTTTATAAGGCAAAAGTTGCTGTTTGTTCTGAGATCCGTACAAAACACATAAACGCAACGTGGGCACCAAGCATAATTGTTGAATGTTAAACCTGGTGGTATGTAAAGTTACCGCTAGGCTTTAAAAGGTTAAGGAAAATATTTGGACCAATTAAAGTGAGTGAAGATGGATGAAGAATTAGAACAAATGATGAATTGGATATTCTTATTAACCATACTAATATAGTGAGATACGTCAGAACCCAAAGAATCAGTTGGTTAGGCCATATTGAAAGAATGCCTGATGACAGGACGGTGAAAAAAATAACAAATTGGAAACCTATAGCTCCAAGACACATCGGAAGATCAAAACTAAGGTGGGAAGAAGACGTCAGGAACGACTTAAAAGCGATGAAGGTCCAAAACTGGAAGAAACTCGCACAAGATAGAAATAAATGGAAAGGGATAATTTAACAGGCCAAAACTCCCGTAAAGTTGTAGTGCCTCTAGAAGAAGAAGAAGTAAATGTTGGCTTCTGACATACCGGTACCAACTATTTATTTGTGAAGAAAGCAGACACAGGTGACATGCATGTGTGTGCAAAACAGTACCTGGGCTTTTAATCTGCTACATGTTTTGGCCAAACCCAACCAGTGACTAACGTTTTGTTATCTGCACAACGCCAAGTCTCACAATAAAATTTCACCATCAGACGACAGCCATACAAATCTAATAATTACAAATCGTCATTTCAATAATAATGTCTAAATATCGCCACTAAATAGAGTTTCAAAAACGAATGGCGGCCAAACGTGTTTAAAACTGAAGATGACATGCACTTCGTTTCTGTATAGCCTTCAATTGCACATATGTTGTTAGGTGAAGAAGCCGCTACAGTGTTTGTTTTGTAATTGTGTGTTTTGAGACGCTGCCTTCAATACCAGTCCTTGGCAGTGCACACTGATGATCTCGATATTAGTTTTAACCCTTCAAAGACGAAGCGTATCTGTTTTATATAAGGACTCAGTGCGTACCGCGCTGTAAACACTCTCCACTTCGGTTATAAAAACCAGTCTCTTAATGTTTTATAAGGCAAAAGTTGCTGTTTGTTCGGAGATCCGTACAAAACACATAAACGCAATGTGGGCACCACGTAGAATTTTTTAATGTTAAACCTGGTGGTGTGTAAAGTTACCGCTAGGCTTTAAAAGGTTAATAAGACAAAATCAACTGTATGTGCTCCTTAAACAACACAACATAAAATGATGGCTTCTAATACACCGGTATCGATTATTTATTTGTGAAGAAGTGGAAATGATGATGTGCATGCATATGACCACAGTAAAAAAGGTAAATTCAACCTGTAACACGCCATGAAGGCTCAGGGCGGGAGTGGAGGTATAGCTCTACTCTTTCTTGAATCTTGGGGCTAGATGTGGGTGGGTGTTCAACGCCACGCCCCGGCCGCTTTACCCCCGGGGAAGTACCGGTACCCATTGGCTAGGAGGCTGGGTGGGCCCCAGGGTCGGTTTGGACAGGTGCGTAAGATCTCGCTTCCACCGGGATTCGATCCCCGGACCGTCGAGCCCGTAGCAAGTCTCTATACCGACTAGGCCATTACGGCCCACACACACAAATCAGTACTTAATATATTAAATTTGTAGCCAAAATAAGAATGTTTCACTTCTATTAACCCTTTAAAGACGAAGCGTATCTGTTTTATATAAGGACTCAGTGCGTACCGCGCTGTAAACACTCTCCACTTCGGTTATAAAAACCAGTCTCTTAATGTTTTATAAGGCAAAAGTTGCTGTTTGTTCGGAGATCCGTACAAAACGCATAAACGCAATGTGGGCACCACGTAGAATTTTTTAATGTTAAACCTGGTCGTATGCAAAGTTACCGCTAGGCTTTAAAAGGTTAAATTCTATCGTGTGCCGTACGTGTTTCTGTTCCAGGAGTTTGGATCAAGGCATGTAAACGTACTGTGTACTTAATATAACCTCTTCTATTTACGAACGCGTTAAATGGATATAAAAATACTGTCGCATAATATCCTGCGGATTTCATAATTGCAAATGCACATATTGGTAAATCTCCATGTGATCACTCCTTGGGTTTGCAAACATCCGTATATACGAGTACATCAGTCTTGCATATCTCAAATGGGATAAGCATTTTGGACTTAGGCAAAGAAAAGGACAGGCATAGAGGCTATAACAGCGGCTTCGTCTGCCTCGAGTTCCCGAAACATATATAACTGCCTTGCTGATCTCACAAACCAGAGAGGCAACACACGTACGACGTAAAATGTGTGGCTATTGGACTTTGGGGCTCCGTAACGCAGTACAGCCATCTTGCTTCTATAACATTTACAGAGAAACGAGAGGAATATTAAAATTGTTGCCATGAAAACACAACAATGAATTATCTCTGGTACTGTTGTGCTACATTTGTCGCTCTTAACAATATACATATACAAATTTTGTGATGGAAAAGAAACAAACATGTCTGAAATTTTTGTCGTATCTTAAAGAAACTCGAACTTTGTTGACAGATTTTAATAAAATTCCACAATACAGAATTTCACGAAAATTTGGCCAGTGGGTGCCGAGTTGATATATTCGGACAGACAGACCGACACGGACATGAAACAGATAACAGCCGCTCTTCGAGACTTCGCGAACATGCCTGAAAGATGAAGAAAGGTGAAAAGTAGACTGGACTCAGTTTGTCTCTATTCTTGGAGCCCTAAGCCTGGGTTCCACGCAGGAAAAGCACAGCCCAAACGTTATCAGAACTGTGTCGCACGTGCAACTTACAACCATTGTGTGCTGTGCATATTTAAATTAGATAACCCAGTTTCAGTTCTGTGTATTCGCTTGCATGTCTGTTTATAGAACACGTAATAAGCGGAACAATTAGTCGACTTTTGCACAGAGACTGAAAATGTTATTGTAATATTTGTTTTGGATAATGACGTGAAAGTTTTGTGTTAGTATCGATTAACAAGTCAAAGACGACAGATAACCTACATTATACAAGATTTAATTCCTACCTCACAGAGAACACATTTTGCTTTGATCAGAGACAAGTTGTTAAAAGAAATAACAGCTGTTTCTCGCAAGAATTTCAGGGAACCCACAAACACTTTGTGTGGGAAGAACACTTAGTTTCTAAATGTTAGATCTGGAAATTCATATTCCTACTACTGGCCTTTAAAGACTTAACAGTGAATTCAATAACTGAAGTCAGAGTAGTATTTTGCTAGCTAAATGTACGTTACAGGCTTTCAAATTAAATTACAGTTATTATCTTCAGTTTAACAGGTCTAGAGCTGGACAAGAAAAGTCTGCTTTGTTAAATAGATTTTATGTTTTTACTAACTTGCGTTTGTCGAATGGCAGACAGTTGATCAACGTTTCTGAAACGTGTACTGCCCCGTTTTTCAGGGTGAAACATTTTGGACTACTTGAAAATTAGCATTACCTATGTGGAAACGTCAAATCCCGTACAGTTCTTTCAAGTTATAAATCCTGGTTAGAAATTCAGCAAAGTCCTGCAAAATTTCAATTGCTATTTATATTATCAGTACGAAACAACCAGTTCTAGAAAAATCCACGGCTTCTGCTTCCTTTGCTTTTATTACATCTAAATAAAAAGAGAGCGAATAATTCGATATTAACCCTTTAAAGACGAAGCGTATCTGTTTTATATAAGGACTCAGTGCGTACCGCGCTGTAAACACTCTCCACTTCGGTTATAAAAACCAGTCTCTTAATGTTTTATAAGGCAAAAGTCGTTGTTTGTTCTGAGATCCGTACAAAACACATAAACGCAATGTGGGCACCACGTAGAATTTTTTAATGTTAAACCTGGTGGTATGTAAAGTTACCGCTAGGCTTTAAAAGGTTAACCTTCATTTTATACTACTTGAATTACGCAGGAAGTGACAATACTCACACGAACATACTTAGAGTGTATTTTAGTTTATACGGGTGCGAATCTTGTCTCTCGCCTCGGGAAAGAACACATGACATACGTATATGAAGGCTGTTTGAGAAGACCGGGGTGAAGGGAATATTTAGACACATTAGAGAGGAAATAACACACACATGGACAAAACTGCATATAATGCAACTTACACTTTTTCCCGACACCAAATGTTATTGAAGTTACCAGCAAAAAAAAAAA